>APFE031562820.1:0-48559 GCA_000404065.3 Pinus taeda | reverse complement strand
ATTGATTCCTCAATGTCATACAATGTATAAAATTTATATTTTAAAACACTAATGAATTTATATTGTGTTTATTAATTCAATAATTAAAAAAAAAAACATCTCAACTCAATTAAAAAATAAGATTAAAATATTTTATAGTAATTGATTTCTCAATGTCAACTCTATATGTAGTGATATTTCTCCAGTGAAGAAGGAAAAAAAAATAAAAAAATTAAGGGTTTTTTTTATAAGACTTTGCATACATATAACAGGGTTAATTTTTTTAAAGGTAAGAGTAAATTTTTTTAGAGTTAAAATGTATTTGGATGTTTTTTAAAAATGCTAAAGAAGAATGATGAAAAGTTATCTTCTTTTTTTGTAATTAAGTTTAAATCAAATGGTTGCCAAAAATGTAGTTATTCTCATTACCTATTTTCAATTCCATGGTTGCCACTTATGTTCAGTTGCAATATGTGATATATTCAATTCGGGTATAACACATATTGAGATCATAATGACTATTTCATATAATCAATTTGAATCTTATTGTTTAAGCAATTCCTCTAAAACCTAAAAACATAAGTCCTTCTTATAAAATATAAGAACAATTTTTGAAAATTTAGTTATAAGCTCTTCATCCCTTTCTTGCACTTGAAGCTTGATGAGGTCAACCTTCTCATTTTCAGCTTCTATGATGGGTTCAGAATTTTCTTCTTGATTCATGGTCATAGTCATGGTCAGTGCTCCCTTTGCATGAAGGTCATGAAGTCTGTCCCATATATCCTTTGCTGATGAATATTTTCCTAGATTCTTCTTTACAGAATCAGGTAGCTCATCCAAGATTGTCTTTGCTGCTTTTGCATTGTACTCCTTGGATTCTCCATCCATTTTGCTATCATCAATCACTGACTCCCATATTTCAATCCCTTGAGACTTTAAGAAAGTCCTGATTTTTATTTCCCATATATCAAAGTTCCCATCGAACCTTGGAGCCTCAAACAAAATGTTTTCAAATAGATTGTCTTCTATTTTAATAGAAGAGGGAGACACAACCTTAGGGGATTTGGACACTTTCTTCTTTGACCTTGCCATTCTTAACTATTTTTAAAATCCCTGACTGTGTTTTTAAAATGACTTACTGTTTCTTCAACAGCAACTCAAAAACTTGAGAAATACCTGAATCCCTTTGGCTGAAACTTCACACAGCTGGAGAAGCTTTACTGCTGCTGCAACAAGGGTCTTTCCTTCAGCTTCTTTGACACTTCAAAGAGCATGAACCTGCTCTGTCACCATCAAAGAGCCTGGACTAGCTCTGATACCACTGTTGGGTATTTTTGTTGCAATGGGAAAATACCAAAACCAAACATTAACTGAACACAGAGTCAATGCTCTGTTTCATTTCTCTACTCCAGGATCTTTTGTGCACAGGGAAGCTATTAAAAAAAATTTACTGAACGGAGTCTTGCACCACCATAAAAGATTTCCATTCATTAAAATAATTTCACTGATACACATTCATCCTCTTTGCTGAGAGGGATTTACCAAAAACAACATTCAACCAAAACTCTGTTTTCACCTGAGAATTTACTGAGACATATTCATCCTCTTTCACTCAGAGGATTCACCAAAATATTACAAAAGTAAATTTACTCTGTCTCGATTGAAGTTTTACACCACTGTGTATAAAAGATTTCATTTACATTCACTGCTGTGTGAAAACAAAAATTACAGGGATTTACACATTTACCTTTTCACTGCTGTGTGAAACAATTCATGGTTTTGGAATAAACTACCCTCTGGTTTTATTCATTTACTTCTCCTTCTCCTCCTGCACTGCTGTGCATTTTTTTTACTTCTTACATTACATTACAACTCAAAAAAAACTTTACACTGCTGCAGCATTTTTTTCATTTCAAACCCAAAAATACATTCATGCACTTCTGTGCGTTCCTCCCTGCAATACAATATTTTCACTCTGTGGTTTCCATTCGCTGCTGTGAATCCACACACCAATAAAGAACTCTGTTTTTGTTTTTTTTTACAAGCTGTATGGTATTTTTTTCTTACTCTGCCGCGAACTAAACTCCACCTCCCCGTGTGCGATTACAATATGACTCAAATGGAGTCAACGCTTTTTTTAAAACATATGCCAAAAAAAATAATAAAAAAAACTTACATTGTATTTTACCCATACTTCGTATTAACGCGCCGTAAGGAAAAACATTAAACACATTACCAAACATGTCATAACATTTAACATAAGGTATGGTCCATAACGTATGGTCCACGCTGTATTAATTTTTAACAGGCCCATATGCACTTTCGGAGAATTTAAACGGCGGAGAACTTTCCCTTCAATCTAACGGCGGAGAGCATGCTGTTTGATTGGACGCATATCGGACAGGGGTTGTTGACTGACATTTATCGTCCGATAAATTTCAGGGGGTGATGTCACCCCAATCCACGTGTTTGCACCAAATCGCGTCGGAGCCCCTCGCACGGAAACAGCTTTAAGCCAAAAGGTGGTGCGATGACTTACCGACGGTTTATGGTTTTCTGCTGGGTGGTTTCGGAGTGCGTTGACTGATGGCCCGCGCACACAGTGGAAATTATAATTTCAACAAAATGAAGAATTGGATTAGAATTATGTTGATAAAGAGAAAAAAATATAGCAGTAATATTGAAGGGAGGGTTTGAAGTTTTTCTCTACTCCAGTGAATAAGGTTATTTCTAAATAATTATGAAGACTATAATTTTTACCATGTTAAAAGGGGAACAACGAGAAGGTAGATGAATAAGTTAACAAGGGAATTGCTTTAGAATAAGGGATAATGGCCTTAGACCAAACACAAACTCAAAAATGCCACGTTCTATGATCAAATTCATAAGAAGCATGACCAAAGTTCATAAGAAGCATGACCAAAGACATGGAATGGAATAATCAAGAAATTAAATGCTCTGATGTAGGAGCATTGGCGCTCAAAGATTAAGCTCAAAGTATCTAGCCAGACCTAAAGGTCTAAACGTCACTCAAGAAGGGGTCACTGTAAAATTTCATGTAAAACAATGTTTATTTCTTAGCAAGCGTAGATAGGGAATTTATTTAGTTGTTAGGTGTCAGTTAATGATATCCCTAAACAAATGGGATGACTCGAAAGAGTAGTTGTTATTTGTAGTTAGTAGTTGAATGAGTCATAAGTTAGAGATAAGGGTAGTTTTATTAAAATAGAAGGTGTTGCATTAGTCTAAGAACTAATTACAGGTTTGTAGGAGTTGGTTGCGAAAGCTGGATAAGCTCAAATTGGCAGTAGAAAAAGAGGGAGATGAGATCAACGAGAGGGAGGTCCAGAGGGGATAGTGGATTTTGAGTTTTTGGAGAGAGGAGGAACATTTTTGGGTGCTGGAAATTTTGTTGTGAGGTTGAAGTTAATTGAACAACATTTCTTAGACCAATAGTTCTTGTAGCAACAAATTAAACCTGTAAGTGTCTGTGAGACAATTATTTGCTTATGAGTTTGCAAGATTTATGAACCATAATATTAATATCAGGAGATTGAAATTGATTTGGTCTTTAAATTGTTGTGTTGAATGAGGAATTCTTACACTGTATTTTCTCTGTTATTTTCATTTAAATGAGAAACTGGAGAATCATATTTCAGTTAATATTTTAATCCAATACTTTTGCATCCAAGATTGTGTATTGGAAAGAGTCATTTGAGATTTCAGATTCGAGAATTCAGAGCACTTTGTATCCAACAAACAGAAGAAAGAAAATTCGTAAAAGAAAACCATCACCAATTTTGCGGGTCAATTTCTGATCAAAGGAAGATGAATTTTGAAATTATGGCATCTAGGTTTTGTTCAGAGCGGGGTCTATTTGGTAACCCATGAGCGATTTCCCAAAAATATCATTCGTTAGGGAGTTGTGTTCTCCCTGTAACAACATCATAGTTTGCTGTGAGAGTCTATAACAACATTGTAGTTTGTTGTGAGGTTCATGTAACAACACCGTAGTTTGTTGTGAGAGTCTGTAACAAAATTGTAGTTTGTTGTGAGAGCTTGTAATAGCACTGTAATTAGTTGTGAGACTCTATTACAACATTGTAGTTTGCTGAGAGGGTCTATAACAACATTGTAGTTTTATGTGAGAGAAAATATTTGTTGTTTAAAGAAGAATGCAGAAGATGTTGTAGCAGACTTCTAAAAGCAGGAAAAGGGTGCAGAAGTGGGATAGATCTTTAGAAAGATTTACCCTGCATCATTTGGTATGACATCTTGGTTAAATCTCTTTTTATTTAAAGAAAAATTGTGCAGAGTGCAAGTGTGATTGCGAAAGAAGGAGGAGATCAGTGAAAGCAAATGTTCTTTATAGAAAATTGACAGAGAAATTGCAAAGAGGAGATCAGGTTATTTGAATCTGATAAGTAGAAGGCATGACAGAAGATGAGACTAAGTGATACTCTTAAGAAGAGATTGTAGAAGCATAAAGAAAGCACAAAGATGTTTGTTTTCTTGAGGAAAATGGAGATTCACTTGGATGTGAAGAGTGGATGGAGACTGCTTGTGAAATCATACATGTATTGTTTTATTTAGCTCTGGTTTGAGTTTTCCAAGTTAAAGATAGAGTAAAGATTGATAGCAACAAACATATAAGGAAACTTGTATGTGTTCTAAAGAACAAAGTGAATGAAAGACTTACCAAAAAAAAAAGAGGCAGTGAACCTGAAGAATTTGACTGAAGGTTGGACGGAGAGGACACGAGTGTTCTCAGAAGGAAGTTGAGCAGAACCATTTTAAAGTGGCCATAGAAATTTGGCACCAGCAAGCTTTTAAAAGCTTGGAATGGTCTTTGTTTTAAATATCATTGATATGTAGGTAACAATAATTAGTGAAGCATCTCAGTAAGAAGATCATAACCTTAAGGGTCGTGATGAAGGAAGATGGTAAGGATTTCTAAGTGAAAGAACTGTGTGGCCACAACCTAGTATTTCATTTAGGATTGAAATACAAGAGGATATTTGTGTTCTCTAAGGTGCAGATGAGTCGAAGCCTAGAAGGAGCAGAGGAATACTCAAAGAGGTTCCAGAGATAAAGAACCAGTGCTTTCCAAAAGACCAAGTCCAGAGGAAAGCTTAGTGAGGTAAGTGGTAGCAGGGAGGACTTGTTGTTGTAGAGGCTCAGTGCAACTCATAGTGAGTAAGCGAGGAACTCATAGAGATGGAGAAGAAGATGACTACTAATAGTCATAGCAGAGGTTCTAAGGAAGATCACAAGAAAGAAAAGTGAAGAAAGAATATGCCAAGGAAAATGGCATATGGAAGCAGTTGATTGATGAAGAATATGAGAGGGAGAATGTTGAGATAATAGCCCATCTTGAAGTACTAATGGAACTGTTACAAAGCAATGAGAAAGACTAGAGGTGTTGTTTTCGTATTATAAGAAAGATAAGGTAGCATAGGCTACAGTGGAGCAAAGAGCAAATGATGAATGGTTGACTGAAGGAAGAATTACTCAAAATAAGTGAGTATCAAGAGGAAGACTTGAAGACTAAAATTTCAAGTGAGACCAAGAGGTCTTACGGTGTTAGATTTGATGACTTGTGTATGTTTGCAGGTGGAACATCTGAGGAAGGACATTTTGTTGACATTGTCATCAAGGAGGAAGAAGACAGGCAAAATCTAAACTCCATTCTGAAAGAAGATGGGATAGCTAGGTCTCATATAAATGTCCATATGCAGTTGGGGAAAAGTGTTATTTTTCAACATATTGTAAGGGGTAAGAGTAAAGAAAGTTTGACTGATGATGATGGCCAAAAGCAAGAAGAAGTGAAGAAGGATATCAAGCAACCAAGTGAAGGTCTTGAAGAGGCTAAGAAGAAGACTGTTGAAGATTTTCTGAGTCATGTAGAGGACTTGGAACAATAGGAGGACTTGATAATTGAATCATAAAATGAGAATGAGGTCTTATGGTTTTAAAAATGACAAGTTGTGTGTGATTGTAGGTATTGCAGAAGACAAACCATCCTTTGGAACTGTCTTGAATGAGGTTGAAAGTTGCCAAGAAAAGTATGATGATGATTGTCTTTCTGATGAAGATCAACATGAGTTATGGTAGCAGAAGGATTTCATAAATTCCTTGCTTAGTGAAGGAAGTATCTTCAATGGAGATGAGATAGTTATGTCTTACGATGAGGACCTGTTACTGGTAAGGACAAAGAGGAATCAGCTTTTGTGAGTGGCCAAAGAAAGACTGTTGGATAGATGGAGAATTAGACTTTTATTCTAATGAAGATATAAGAAGCAATGTCACCAAGAAATTAGACTTGTGACAAAGAAGAAGATAGTGAGGATTGTATATAGTTTTTGGGAGAAATTCCAAGTGAGATGGAAGATTTGTGGCATAAGTTAAGTGTTTTGGAGAAAAGGCTAGAAAACCAAAGAATAATTTCCAGACTATAAAATTAGAGCTGAATAAGAATGAAGAGGTTGTAATGGATGACAAATGTGGAAAAGAAGTTGTCAAAAATGTTGGAAAATAGAGAAAGCATGGTGAAACATTTATGCTTAATGAATTGGTTGATTATGATGTACTGGATAACGATGAAGAAAAGGTGGATGAGTGTACAGTCTTGAAGATGATAGGCAGTAAATCTGAAGATATGAAGCAACAAGTGGAAGTTGCAAAAGAAGAAGTTCACTATTGTGAACTAAAGCGAGGCAGAACCCTTGGAATGGATGATGTGGAGGAGAGACTACCTGACAGTCTCATGAATTCTTTTGAGAATTTAAATCATCATACTGATGTGCTGACAAAGGAGTTAGAGGAAAACTTAGAACATCAAATTGAGATGTTGCCAAAGAAGGAAAAGTCAATGAGGCCTTATATTTTTAATTCTGATAATTGGTGCATTATTGTAGGTTGTGATGAAGATACTGCTGCAAAGACTAAAAATTATTTGGCATGGGAGAATAGTCAAATGAAGGATGAAAAGGAAGATTCCATGATAGTGCTTAACCCATGGAATGAAAACATTAAATCACTGGCAAGTAAATTTGCAGACAAGGAGTAGAAATTAGATGTTGCAGAGGGAGATATCTTCAAGGATATTGAGGAAGTTTGGGTGGCAGCAATATCTACAGCAATATCTGGAGCAATCTCAAGAGTAATAGCATAAGCTGAAGCAGAAAAAGATGAAGAAAGTAATCAAAAGTTTAAATATGAATGGACAACGTGCAATGAGATGTAGTGGCAGAATAATAAAAGAAAGATTTGTTATCAATAGAGGATAGAATTGCAAGAAGCCATAGATGAACTATGGGATTTGATGTGAGTACCTAAGAAAAACTACAACAGAGCCAAGCAAGTAAACCACTGTCAAGTTGAATGGAGGGTGAATAATGATGAAGGTAAAGATAGTGGAGCACTACAACATAAGGTGTGGAAGCTTGGAAGGTTATAGCCAAAGAGATATGAAGACATTGAAGCTTATGGACAACAACAAACAAAAGTTTGGGACCTTGGAGGTTTTCGTCAGCATATGAAATCAAAAGATTAGGAGATCATGAATGTTTTCAACTTTGGGAGTCTGATGCAGGAACATTGGCTCTCAAACATCAAGCTCAAAGTATCTAGTTAGACCTAAAGGTCTAGACGTTAGCCAAGAAGGGGCCATTGTAAAATTGCATGTAAAACAATGTTTATTTCTTAGCAAGCATAGATAGGGAATCTATTTAGTTGTTAGGTGTCAATTAATGATACCCCTGAAGAAAGGGGATGACTCAAAAGAGTAGTTATAGTTTGTAGTTAGTAGTTGAATGAGTCATAAGTTAGAGATAAGGGTATTTTTATTAAATGGAAGTTGTTGCATTAGTCTAGGAACTAGTTACAGGTTTGTAGGAGTTGGTTGCAAGAGCTGGATAAGCTCAAATTGGAAGTAGAAAAAGAGGGAGATGAGATCAACGAGAGGGAGGTCCAAAGGGGACAATGGATTTTCAGTTTTTGAAGGAGAGAGGAGGAACATTTCCAGGAACTAGAAATTTTGGTGTGTGGTTGAAGTTAATTGAACAACATTTCTTAGACCAATGGTTTTTGTAGTAGAAAATTGAACCTGTAAGTGTGTGAGACAATTATTTGCTTATGCTTTTGTAAGGTTTATGAACCATAATATTAACATCAAGAGATTGAAATCAATTTGGTCTTTAAATTGTTGTGTTGAATGAGGAATTCTTGCACTATATTTTCTCTATTATTTACATTTAAATGAGAACCTGGACAATCATATTTCAGTTAATATTTTAATCCAGTACTTTTGCATCCAAGATTGTGTATTAGAAAGAGTCATTTGATATTTCAATTTGAGAATACAAAGCACTATGTATCTAGCAAATAGAAGAAAGAAAATTCGTAAAATAAAACCGTAACCAATTTTGTGGGTCAATTTATGATCAAAGGAAGACGAATTTAGAAATTCTGGCATCTAAGTTTTGTTCAGAGCAGGGTCTATTTTGTAACCCACGAGCAATTTCCCAAAACGATCCTTTGTTTGGGAGATACGAAGGGATCTTTAAACTGTGTCTTTATAGACTGCGTGATTGGAAAAAAAACAATGTGTTCTCCCTATAACAACACCGTAGTTTGTTGTGAGAGTCTGTAACAACACTGTATTTTTCTATGGGAGTCCTTTAACAAAACCATAGTTTGTTGTGAGAGTCTATATCGAAATTGTAGTTTGTTGTGAGACCATGTAATAGCAATGTAGTTGGCTGTGAGAGTCTGTAACAACATTGTAGTTTGCTGAGAGGGTTTGTAATAACACTATAGTTTTTTGTGACAAAATATTTGTTGATTAAAGAAGAATGTTGAAGATATTGTAGCAGGTTCCTGAAAGCAGGAAAAGGGTGCAGAAACAAGATATATCTTTAGAAAGATTTACCCTGCATCATGCTCACATTTCACCAACTCCCCTTGTTCTTATTGAGGCATGGGAGCTCCCTTTTGGGAGGTGAGACATGTAGCTGGGATGTCACATAACTAGATGGAGGCAGGACGAAATTAACAAGTGGAAGGGGAAGGAAATGTTATTAATTGTCATCTCGAGTGAATGGAGAGGAAATACATCATTTGAGATGCATCATTCTTTCTGAACATGCATTGGGAAGAAAATGGCAATTTCAGGGATGAGGGCTCACACTGAGATTGATCAAAGACTATGGAATTGCAATCAATGCGATAGGATGTTCACCACAACTAACAAGGAGAATTTTATCAATATAAGGAGCTAGATGAAATAATTAAACTTAAAGGTCATTCTCATACATGGATAGGTTTCATTCAAAATGGCATCCTCCAGCACTAATGGAAGCAGTGTCATTATGGAGGAACAAGGGTCACTTTCTAAGGAGGGCATTGTAGTGATGGTAGTGAATCTGGGGGAGAAAATCACTCAGGAATTCCATGACCAATTCACAATTGTGATGAACCACATCAATGGAATAGTTAAGGATTTGGAGCTTTTACAAAATTCTATGGACCATCTGAATACATGATATTCATGGTTGACCTAGTAACGACTAACTCGATTCTAGAGAGGATGGTCAGTTACTCAGACGAAAGTTTTTCAAAGACATAGCAGTATAGCTAGAAGAAAAATATGAGCACAATGGGATTAATGTGACACAAAGATGGTTGATATGTTGCAACATGACTCAATGGGGCTCAGAACATATGTTATAGAAGCAATGATGACTCATCTCTGATGCTCTGAACAAGGGTGACTCCATGATGCTGCCACATGGGGGAGGCCCAAAGGAAACCATAAAAACATGAGTAAATAATGGTTACTCATGAATAGAATTGACACATATGTCAAGAGGTGCAAGGGAAAATTGGTAGCAGAGTACAGGTGACTGGCATGAAGAAATGTAATTTTGATGGGTGACAAAGTGAGACCTAATGGAAAAAATAGCTTCCTGGTGAAGTTTCAAATTACAAAAAAAAAAAGGAGACCCATTATAGAATGTAGTGAGATAGTTCCAACAGTGCTGATGGTTTGTCAAACCAAGCTATGGTTTGGTCATAGTTGACAATGGAAAAAGTAGGGTGTTTCCTCTAAAAGGGCTTCTTGTCCCCAAATTCAATTCATTTGCATAGTGAGTTGTTGAAAACTTTGGAGAGGAATAGAAGGCCCTAAATCTTGACGTGATTGTAGTGGACAAAATGACTATCAAAATCCATATCCATGACTTTCAGGTAGGTGGCATTATTTGTCTAAAAATGACCACAATGATTCTTGGAAGGATGGTTCCTGGTGAAGAATCAAGATAAGGAAGGAATATAAGGCTGAACTAGTAGAGAAGGTCTAGGTTCATACCCTCCCATCATGTCAAATATGGGGACTAGGTGTTAAGTTTGGAATCACATATGGTAGATTTTTGCAATGTATGGTATGAATCATCTATGATATGCAATGTGTATATGCATCATGGGAAAGGCCATTAGGACATACTATCCATGGAATGAGAGGATAATTTACCATACCTAGATCATTGGGATCTATGCCAACACTAATGTTTATTAAGTGAGAAGGTGGTTATGGATGCCATCATGCCCCCAAGCATGAGGTACTTCCCCCAAGAGTATGTGGTGGAGGGGATTGATTGGGTATGTAAATGTGGGAATGATGCCCCTAGCTAGATGCGTCTGTGGAGCACCATTGTGTTCCAAGTTCTAAAATAAGGAATTCAAGCATTCATACCTACTGGCACGATATATTTAAAAGGATGATGAGTAGATGTAGGGTGTTGAAAATTGGCAACATGAAATTGCTAAAAATAGAAGTGCTAAAAATAATAGTTTGGGCTTCAGTGCTGGATTGGGAATAGGGAATGAAAAATGGAAGTGCTAAAATAGAATTTCTATTTTTAGCAGTTCAAGTTGGATTCCTATTTTTAGATAGTCCCTGGTCTAGAATAGGAAGCAAAATTTGAATTTGGTCTTACCAGCAGTTTGAATATTAATTAATTAATTCCCCATGAGTTAATTAGTTAAGGAAAATCAAACTTGAATTATTTGTGAGAACATGCAATAATTTCTCCACTGATTGGGGAATGTGTCCTTGATTTGCTCCACTGATTGAGGAATTGAGGATGAGTTCTATATTGAGAGGATTAGTTGACTTAGTTTAGCTTAGTCAAGTTCAGTTAGATTAATTTAACAAGTTGTTAAATTAATGAGATACAGTTTGTTAATGCTTGCATGCATGTGACAACTATTATTTTCAGATAATTGAGTATTCTCTCATGGATAATTGATGCATGGCAGTTCAGACAGAGACCCAATTGAGATCAGAGAAGGGACAATTTACTATCAGTTGGATGAATATTTTTCCTATAAAGGAAGCTCATGTATGATGAGGATTTATCTCCTTCAAGTTTGTGCAATTAGATCAGAGGTTAGTGAGTGTGTGAAGAGGCCAATTCACATAGGTGGAAGCACTAGACCTCAAGGAAATAAGAGGCTTGGAGGGTAGAGGAGAAGGTTTGTGAGAAGCTTTTGACTGTTTATGAGCAGCAGAGGGATTGTACTGAGAGCTGGATAGCTTCCGAGCTAAGGCTTTCTGTAATCAGGACTATATTTCCACTTGTATGATAATACAAAGATGGGGTTTTACGAAGGTGCTTTCCCCGTTTAAATTCTCCTGTGTTATGTGTGATTGATTCCTTTTTATCAGTTATATGTGTTCTTATTGATGCTGCTCATGGTTGATTAAGCTTCCGCTAAATTGGTTGTAGAAGTAGATCAAGTATTTTGCTTTAGTATATTGCATTATCAGGTGATCTACAGGTGGGAATTTCTACATGGTATAAGAGCTAGCTGATTTGTAGAAAAAGTTCTACATGGTATCAAAAGCTAGTTGATTTGTAGGAAAAAATCTACAAAATTCTACATGGTATCGAAGCACAGGTGATCATGGAGAGAACAATATACTGAGAGGAGATTTCAAAGTTTTGGGCCGGGAGTTTGTAGAGCAAATCTAAAAATTTGTGTGCAAAATTTTTCAGAAATAAATAGAAAATTTCGATTCCTTGCGGAAAAATACCCAAAATAACAATAATAATAAAAAATTGGTTGAATCGGAGTTCGGATGAGGGAGATATCCCTGATTTAAAATCAACTCTTTTTTCTAGAAAATTCCATGACGATGGGAAGGTGGAAATAGATTGGTGTGCTAGCCAAGAGCCTGTATGCACTTGCGGTACAAGATGCATGCAAAGCCTTGAGGAGCAAGGAAAAGGTTAGAGACTTGGTGGTTGAGAGGGAGAGTATATTACCTCTCAACATGCAGTGCCAGAAGAAGTCTCAAACAATTGTGGAGGAGCCACGATTGGTACAGTAGCTTCAGGAGGCTGTGGAGCAGCCACAACAAGGGAAGCTGAGAGGAGATCGAGTAAAGACATCTACTCATTAAGAGACCTCTAGTAGGGGGGAACTTCAAGCCAGGTGGGCAGAGCGATCACATGTAGCCATACCTCCAAGTAGGAGGTGGGGCAATGTGGAGTGATCATCCCATGGAGGAGGGGCAGGATGCTTGAGGTACCCAACCTCTTGGATGAGACCTTGCTACAGGAGCCCCGATGTGGAGTAGCAAGAACTTACTGATTGGGTAGAGACAGATGCAGATGGAGAGACAGAGCATGCAGGCTGCAACAATGCGAGAGGCACAAGTGTGTTGCATTGTGCAAGGTAGCATAGAGAAGGGTACAACGGTGCGAGATGCATGGAGATGCTGTAGTAGCGCATAGGTCAGAGAGGGAGAACTTGTTAGCAGCAGGTGGAGCTTCAACATCAAAGTATGTTTCTAGCCCAACAGAGTGGTCAATTGGGAGTTTTTTTTTGTTTCGAGAGTTGCTAGAGCAACCACACATGGTAGATGTGTTGCATGCAAAACATTCCAGAGGTATCGGATCAAGTTCGAGAGGAAGCCATTCTTGTTGAGCGGGAGTGTTGAAAATTGGCAATAAGAAATTCCTAAAAGTAGAGGTGCTAAAAATAGCAGTTTGGGCATCAGTGCTAGATTGGGCAATAGTGAATGAAAAATGGAAGTGCTAAAAATAGAAGTTCTATTTTTAGCAGTTCAAGTTGGATTGCTATTTTTAGACAGTGCCTTGTCTAAAATAGGAAGTAAAATTTGAATTTGGTCTTACCACCAGTTTGAATATTAATTAATTAATTCTCCATGAGTTAACTAGTTAAGGAAAATCAAACTTGAAGTCTTTGTGAGAACATGCAATAATTTCTCCACTGATTGGGGAATGTGTCCTTGATTTGTTCAACTGATTGAGGAATTAAGGATGAGTTCTATATTGAGAGGATCAGTTGACTTAGTTTAACTTAGTCAAGTTCAGTTAGATTAATTTAACAAGTTGTTAAATTAATGAGATACAGTTTGTTAATGCTCGCATGCATGTGAGAACTGCTATTTTCAGATAATTGAGTATTCTCTCATGGATAACTGGTGCATGCCAATTCAAACAGAGACCTAGTTGAGATCAAAGAAGGGACAGTGTACTATCAGTTGGATGAATATTTTTCCTATAAAGGAAGCTCATCCAAGATGAGGATTTATCTCCTTCAAGTTTGTGCAGTTAGATCAGAGGTTAGTGAGTGTGTGAAGAGGCCAATTCACACAGGTGGTAACACTGGACCTCAAGAAAACTGCACAAGGAAATAGGAGGCTTGGTGGGCAGAGAAGAAGGTTTGTGAGAAGCCTTTGACTGTCGACGAGTAGCAGAGGGATTTTTCTGAGAGATGGATAGCTTCCGAGCTAAGGCTTTGTGTAATCAGGACTATATTTCCACTTGTATGATAATACAAAGATGGGCATTTAGGCAAGTGCTTTCCCTGGGTAAATTCTTCTGTGTTATGTGTGATTGATTCCTTCTTATCAGTTATATGTGTTCTTATTGATGTTGTTCATGGTTGATTAAGATTCTGCTAAATTGGTTGTAGAAGTAGATCAAGTATTTTTCTTTAATCTATTGCATTATCAGGTGATCTATAGATGGGAATTTCTACATGGTATCAGAGCTAGCTGATTTGTAGAAAAAGTTCTACATGGTATCAAAGCTAGCTGATTTGTAGGAAAAATTCTACATAGGGGCCTGTATGCCCCCCAATTGTTTATGGATGGATGTAGCATGCTATGGGCATGCCGAATGTATGTGGACTCTAAACACATTTTGATGATGTGGTGCACCATTTGTCTCATTTATGGATGTATTCTTGTGGGAAGAATGTATGATGGGTGCAGTATGAGAAAGCAAATGGTGGATTACCAATCTCACCAAAATGACACTGGGATTGAACAACAACAATGTATAAGGGACTAGGTTGTTGATGTAAGATAAAGGGATGATTAAGTAGATAATCCCCAAAGTTTTTTGGAGTGATATGTGACTCTAGATGTTCTTCAAGGTAGGGAATAATAGTAGCACTAGAGTTGACACTACCATATGTACTAGGAGGGTTTGGGATAACTTCTTCTCGTGGACTCTCAATAATGGATTCCCCCTCACACAAATATTGGTTTTCAATGGAGTGGCCACAAGGTGGATGTCGTTCAAATTCGTGGGTTTGAAGTAAGGGGTGATGGGACAAATCATCATCATGGGAGACAAGGTTCACATGCACATCATCTAGAGGGTTAGACAAATCCCTAGTATATTTGACATCTACCGATGTTGAGACCGACGTTTTCACCAAAGAATGCTCGATTGAATCACAATAGGATATGTCAAGAGAGCCCTAGTAGATTGATCCCATGGATGATGATAGGTAGAGAACAAGGGAAAAACTATCTGTCATCTATACATGAGGAGGGGGAATCACAATGGTGGGTTGGGAAACCTCCTGTTATGGCATAATAGTGGAACCAAAATTCGTAGTTAGAGGGTAAGTGGAATCACTAAGAGTGACATATAACTCATGAAATACTTTAAATGTATCGCAAAAATCTGTGAGACAAAGACAATCATGGAAATAATGTCCATAATTATCACACAAAGCACAAGGGTGATTCATGCATAAGGACCTATTCTCCATAGATGACTATAGTAAGGTGACATGGAACTTAAGAGTGTTAGAGTTAGGAAAGGTATTAGAGGCCACATTCCATATATGAGGGAGCTTAGAACAATTATTGTTGGCATGCCCAAGAACACTACACAAAATGCATGGAGCAGCAACCTTTAGCGGTTTAGGAGGAGCTGGAGTTGCCTGGGGTGCCTTGTCTTTGGGTCCTATTTTCTAGGCTTTCCCCCATCACCATATGCTTTTGCAACAGGATTGGCTTCTTGTTGAGGTTGTTGTGGAGCTAAATCAAAGGAAGGGGTAGGAACAACAGGTTGAACTGGAGCCAAAGCTGTGTAAGTTTTGAGTTGATTAGGAGGAGTGTTTGAGGGAGGATTAATGTACCATATTGTGATCCCCAAGGTAATGTTAGGTAGACTCAATGTACCCATACCAGGGGTATAAAATATTCCTGGTGTTGGGAATAAGAGAGATATCTGACCAGAATGGTAATGACTTGGCAAAACTACTACCAAATGGTTAAGACCTGGGGGAATGGTTATGGGTTGAAAAGGACTAGGAGAGATACCAATAGAAGGAAATGGGCTTAAAATAATTATACATTAAGGTTGGGTTGAGTTGGGAGAAGGAGGTTGGGGAGGGTTGGTTGTTGTGAAGGCATGCCAACCTGCTTGTGGGCAAGCCATGATGCCTGAATCATGCAAACATTAGACAAGCTAGGCTCAAAAGGAGTAGGCAGTGGGCCATAATAAGCCCCAAGTAACATGGAATATTTATAGAACCCAAGAGACACATTAGTAAAGGAAGCGATATTATTATTCTAGTCATTGATCAGATAGTGGTTTGAGGAGATGCCTGAGACTGAGGGTCATAGTAAGTCAACTGATCAATAGTGATGATATTTCCGTTGTGATGAAAGCACATCTTGCGAAAGACAACAAATGTGAATAGCAGAAATGGCATAGGTGTAGCTACCAATCAACAAGATCTTATAATCTAATGGGGCACCAATGAATTTGATATCAATCAAGACACTCTTTCCGACAATAGGGATGGGAGAGTTGTGAAACAAACTGAGGGGCTTCAACAAGTGACCATTCCAAGCACGAAGAGTGATATTGGATGGGGATAGGTGAGGGGAACCAAGTTGCTTCCAAAAACTAGCGACCATCAAACAGGCAGAGGTGCCTTCCTCTCTGATATACGCTAGACTATGGTGTTATTTATGGAGACTGATATTTGAAAGGAAAATGAGGAAGGAAGGGGAGAATGTTCCACGTTATAAGTGTCAAAGGCAATCAGATGATTGTAAGAGGGATCCACAATGCCTAAAATTTTCTTACTTCCATGTCTAAGTGCTAATTACAACTTAACATTTTGGAGCTTTCAAGTAACCTTTTTTGTATTTTCAAATGTGAGACTAAATATATTATTAAAAGGTGTGCAATGCATTGGATTAACATGTTAGTTCAACCTATTTTTCTAATATTAACAGGAATTTGGATACTTTTATGCATATAAATGTCTTCTTTCAATTCCCTTAGACAAGTACAATACTTTGAGTGGTGTACTAAATATGCCATTAACAAACATGGAGAAGCATCTCTTTAGTTTTCCAACAATATTTTCCTTAAACAAATCAGAGAATAAAATTTAACATAAATCTTATCTATTTTTTAAACTCATCTAGTTAATTCATATGCTCATCATTCACATAACACATTGAAATCATGAGTTACATAAGAGAATTTACCATTATACACCACACTTATAACCATTACATACACATCCATAAATTAAAAAAAAACAACAACATAACAACATATACATGCATCCATACATGAAGAAAGCCATAGTGGCATAATATTTATCCTCATCTATGTTATAGATACGCATTATATTCTCATTATATATGAGAACTTTTATTTTCATTAATTTGTATGATTTGTAAATAACACCCTAAGTTACAAATAAAAAAAATAAAAATATGATTAGATGCAATCTTTTTTACCCTCAAAACAACTATAATGTTACAAGGCTCAACCCAATAAAATAAATACACTCCGTAGAATCCCCAACTATTATTCCATCATTTCAATAGACATTTCATGTATCAACCATTATATCAGTCAATATAAGAAATTCCTCATTTCGTAATATGAGATAAATGATAAATATTTTTATTTTCCACATTGGAACTCTAAAAACAATTTTTTTGATATTCACTTAAAGACTTAACAGGGTAGCATAATATTTAGAGTTTATACGTTAAAGAAAGTAACTTTGGTCTATTCACCATTTAATAACTTAATATGAAATATTATATCTTTTATATTGTAAGATAAATGATGGAATGCTTCATTTTCGATATTCAAATTTAGCCAATAAATATTTTTCTATCGTCATTGAAGGCTTGACAGGGTAGTAAAATCAACTCAATAAAAAACAATATCAAAATATTATATAACAATAAATTTCTGAATATAAAATTTATGTGTAATGATCTTTTTTCATATAAAATATAAGAATATTTAAAAATATTAATATAATTTGTTAATTAATTTTAAATTTATTAAATAATAATAAAATACTTTATATTTTTTAAATAATAAATATTTATAATAATTTTTAAATCATTAAAGTAAATAATTTTAAATCATTAGCATCTAATTATAAGTAAATTTAAGTTAAGATATTTTATTTCTCATGATATTATTATAATACTTTTAGCATCCTAAAAATATCTATAATAACATTATGATAATAAAAAAATACATATATGTTAGAGTTAATGAGAGAAATTTATTGTTCCAATGTATTGTTCTAGATTATCATAGTTCTAATGTAATATTTTAGAAAGTTGTAAATTTCCAACTTAGGAATGAGTTGGAGGTAAGTAGGCCTCATTATCCTCCATATTGTTATGGTTATCTTTTGTATTGAGTCCATCATAAAAAAAATGGAATTTTTATTTCTTTCAAACATAGATATGATTCAATAAAATGTTGTTATCTTTTTTTCTATTTTGGTATCAAAGTTTGTCTGGGCCTAAACCCTCACACAGGGCTTAGATCTAGGATAGTAGAGTGAATTGGTTTCTTGTTTTGTGTTTACCATTGCTTATTTTTTTCCATCAAATTATCTAGAAGGGCATCCTCATGCTGTAAGAAAATTTGAGCTACCCATCATCATGGAGTGAGCTAACCTATGTGTGGACTAAGGTAGAGTTGTAGCCTCATCTGAGGACAATTTTATATCATTTTGAAGAAGATTGTAGAGCACCATAGAGTCTACATGAGAGTATCAAACCATGGCGAGTAGCATGTAGCAGATAAATCCACTATGGTAAAGGCGTCTTAATATGGTATATGAAATTGTACATAAAGAGACCACTATGGTAAGGGCATCTTAATATTGTATATGAAATTACGCACAAAGAGACCATTATGGTAAAGGCATATTAGTTTGGTATATGAAATTTCCCACAAAGAGACTACGACTATAAGTGACTACACACAAAGAGGTTACAACTATAAGTGACTACACATAGAGAGGTTGTTGTTGTCAGAAAGCTAGATCTATAAACATGACCTTGAATTTTTTCATTTCAGAGTTGATATGCTTTCATATCAACCACTGGTTGAGGGTCAACTAAGAAAACCCAAATCATGCTTGAGGGTTACCTCAGAAAACCCAGAGCATGTTTACCAAGGAAAATTTTAAGGATAAAAATTTATCTTAAAGATTAGAAACCTTGGTGAACCTTACTAGTCCCCAATATGAAAATTGTAAAATGTTTAGTGATATTGCTATAAAAATATTCAAATTTCCAATGATTCTTTATATAGTCTCTATAAAAAAATTGCAATTTATGAGGTAAAATAATTTTATACTAAAAAAAATTGCAAATCATTTTTAAGAAAAAGTGTAAATTGGGAATCTTTGTTTTTGAAAAAAAATGCAAAATTAGCCCACCTATGAATATTAGCCCCTAAAATTTTCCATGATATTTACTAATAATCCAAGGAAACCCGAGATGACTTTGATGTAGCAAGATTTAATGGTACATGTACATGTATAAGTATGAATATATGAGGTTTGAGTGCACCATATACATGAATGACAACCTAGTAGTTTGGTGATTGCATTGGTTAGGCACCCATGCATTCAAGTGGGTAGCTAGTCCTTTATATGGATGTCAACATCATGCAAGTATGATGAAATTTCCAAGTTGAAGTAGACATATATATTATTGATCAAGATGACCATGTGTGGCAGAGGAACATAAATTAAGTATTATGAAGAACACATTTCTCCATTAAGATAGAGCGTTAGAGTTAGAAGAAATGTATTGTTCCAATGCATTATTTTAGATTATCATAGTTTCAAAGTAATCTCCTCAAAATTTGATAATTTTTAATGTAAAAGTAAGTTAAATTTGAATAGGCATCATTATCTTCCAAATTATTATAATTACTTTTATATTGATTTCATTACTATAAATATAAAATTCATGTATACTTGAAACACAACTCTAATTAAATAAATTATTATATCTTATTTTTTCTCATATATAAAAGATTCGATATTTTAATTCCGATTATAATATTATAATACTTTTTGTAAACTAAAAATATCTATACATTATAATAATATACAAGGACAACCTATAATAATACGAGTTGTCTTTAGTGCTACCTTTTGGAAACTTTTTAGGTGGGTTTTTTCGGTCTAATTTCTCTAAAATTCAGCAGGAACTTATTGAAATGACAAGCTTGATGGGTAACTGATGCAGGAGCATCCAGTTAGGGCACCATGACCGGGTGTTGGTCTCCGCCAAGATGGAAGTTGTCTTAACAAGTTGTGTTTTTTATGTTAGTTTGTCAAAGTAGGGTGTAAGTTTTTGTTTACTTTTAGTTTCAATACTAGTTAGGGAGAGTTTGGTCAATTAGGGTCATTAGTTTGTCTATCTTTAATCAATAGAGAATTAATAACTGTTCTGTCATTCTGGAGAAAAAAACAAAAATGTGTTTCATGTAAAATCTTGTCAAAGAGCATAACCAAATACAAGCATCGTTATGTAACTAAATAGAATTATAACTGAAAATAGTAACTACAAAATTCAGGTAACTATGAATAGAGACTACAAATGTACATGAAAAATCCATTGAAAGGGTTCAACACTTTAGCATTCAAGCAATAGTATTAAAAGAACAGATAATTCAAATCCATCTGTGTATCTACAAAATTTTCGTTTTGCTTCCTAATTCACCGAACATCAGAGTAATCGATACAATGCTTACATACAAGTTTATTTAATTTTATTTTCTGAGAAACAAAGTCCAGACAACGAGACAGTTGCATTTCCAGAACGAGGACTTGTAACCCGTGGAAGAAATCAACATTAAAAGAACAGGAGTGAACGTAGACAAACAAACGGGATGAGTTAAGCACATACAAGCCATACATTATCTTCTTAAATTCGAAATCGATCACCAGAACAAATTACCCGAGCAATTACAAAACTTTCTATTCGTGGAAAGAAAAAAAATTACAAATGCAGTTGCAAATTAACAGTCGTAATTCGAAGGCATTGAAGTCAGAATGAAGGGAATGACAACCAACCATCATCATTAAAAGAAAGGTAAATCGAACCCAATGTTTCCCTGAAAGTTTTTCTTTAAATTATAAAATGAAATGTATGAGCATCCATAGCAGAGTTCCAAAATAAACTGGAAACAGTCACGTAGCCGGCGGTCGAAAAACCCTAGGTGAGGGTTTTGGGAAACGGCTCCCACACATTAAAAGTTACAATCAACAATCACAGAACCGAGGAAGCCTATGCTAACAAAACGACCAGGCCGCTGACTACAGCCGAGAGACAACCTTGACTAAGCATTGAGGAAAACCAAACCCTCAATCTCACAGGCCTATTCTAAAGACTGAAGACTAGTTGCATTGAGAGAGCCTACCAAGCAGAGGCCGACACGTTTGTTCCGAGTATACCCAACTGCAAACCCCAATACTTGCAAAAGAATCAACACACAGTTGTTAGCAACCTGACAACATAGGAGAACAAAAACAAGTGCATGAATACAAGCATAAGAGGGATCCATTTTCCCCACCTGAAGGTTTCGCAGCGAGAACAGAGAATAAGCCTTTAACCCTCGAATTCCAACCAACGACTAAGACAAAGGAACGACCACACTAGGAACAGAAGAATGGAAACGACAAATTGAATCATGGATAGAAGAGGCTACCTGCATTGAAGCTGAAGACCGGAGAGCACCACTGTTTCAAAACCTAAGTGCATGCCAATCCACTGAGTTTCACAAGAAAGACAACCTCATACCAGAACCCGAGCTCGTGGAGCAAAGACCAGTTGAAACAATTTCAAAAAGAGCACAAAAATATACTTACACAGGTGACAACAGAACCATTTTTGGTTTCCCAACAAACCAAGACCAAAGATTATCCAAGCAAGCATAAGAGTCAAGCAAGTGTAAGAGTCACACTATCAGACCAGAAAAACCAGAAGGTGCACCTAGCAGTTGTAGCACAGCTGCATTCACAAGGAGTAAAACCACACCAGAGCAAAACCGCGACGAAAAAGTGCAAAATGGTTGAATTAACGATGAAGGAAGAGTTTTGGCATGAAACAAAGAGTGGGAAATGCGACCCGAGGTAAAGTACACAATATTGATTGCATACATAAATGCCACGAATCACTTTCCAGAAAAATCCAAGAGATTGGTAATCATAAACTAATGCACAGCTAAATCACACTTAAATCATTTAATTATTGATTAGTCTGAATAGTGTTGCGTTGGACCCATCATAGTGGTATCAGAGCAATTGAAATTGACTGAAGAAATGGAGGTAGGAAGGAGAGGTCGTGGAAGAGGTGTTTAGAGGATAGCAAAGGAAGGACTGAGAGAGGAGATCAGGATTCTTACTACCCGTTTGGAGGCAGTCAAAGTAGGGAGACAAAGGGATCCAGAGGTAGGCGATGATAGTGAAGAGGAAGTTGAAGAGACAACAGATGGATCGGATGGAGAGAGCCCAGAAATGAGACTGTTGAGATCAATCTTAGTGGCAAGCAGTAAACCCAAACCGGAACTCCCAAATTATGATGACAGCCTGTCCATAGAGGTTCTATTGGATTGGATCAGTGAGCTAGATAAGTATTTCGAGTGTGAGGAGGTTAGTGAAGACTGCAGAGTTAAGTTCGTTGTGACAAAGTTTAAGGGACACACAGCCCTATGGTGGGACAGTGTCCAAACAGAGAGAAGGAGATTGAACAAGTTGCGGATCAAAACCTGGTCAAGGATGGTGGCCAAGTTGAAGGGTAGATTTCTGCCAAAAGACTATTAGATTGCACTACACAGACAAGTGCAAAATCTGAAATAGAAAGGAATGACGGTGAGGGAGTACACTAAGGAGTTTTATCGAGTGAACTTAAGGGCCGGTTATACAGAGGATACCTCAAAGAAGACAGCCAGGTACGTAAATGGTTTAAGATTAGAAATTTTAGACGAAATTAGTATTCTATCTCCAAAGAACATTGAAGAAGCATATAAGAGTGCTATGAAAGCTGAAGAGAAAATTACTAGAAAGCAAAATTCTAGGAGAGGATGAGGAACTAGCAGAGGAAGAGGCCAGTCATAGAGCAGAGGGCAGAGTGCTAGTAGTAATGCAGACTGCTAGTAGTAATGAGGAAGGTAGCAGTTCTAAAGCTTCTGGATCAACAGATAAAGGTGATAATGTGAAAGGTGGTAGGCCATATCAACGAGGCAGGGGAAATGGCCGAGGCAGAGGAGCTAGTTACCAATGTTACAGGTGTCATAAGTGGGGACACAGATCATTTGAGTGTCCTGAGGCAGACCAAGCTGGACAGAGGGGTGCGTATGTCACAGAACCAAAAGAAGCAGAGGCACCTCCCCAAGAAGTAGAGAATGCTCTAGAAACAGGGGAAGCCCTGGTATTAAACAAGGTGTTGTTAAAACCAACAAAAGAAACCACCGAACAAACTCAGCGGAATGCTTTGTTTAGAACAGTTTGTAAGTCACACGGTAAGTGTTGTAAGCTAATTATTGACAACGGTAGTACAAATAACTTGGTGGCCACAGAGATGGTGGAAAAGTTGAAATTGAAGCGATTGAAACATCCCACCCCTTGCAAAGTTTCATGGCTGCAAAAAGGCCATCAGTTGCTGGTGGATGAACAATGCGAGGTGGAGTTTCAAACAGGCAGATATAAGGACAAGGCCATTTGTGATATCATGCCGATGGATGTATGTCACATACTGCTAGGCAAGCCATGGCAGTATGACAGAATGGTGGTACATGATGGATTGACAAATTGCTATAAGTTTGTCAAGGATGGAATCAAACACACGCTTGTGCCCATTAAGGAGGATGGAATAGCAGGAACAAGTGAGCCAAAAGCATTGTTGGTTAGCAGAAAATAGTTTCTAAAACAAGTTGAGGATAGCGAGGTGAGTTATGCAGTTGTAAGAAGAGCAAAAATAGTACTGTCGCATATAGAGGTATCAGATTTCCCCCCAGAAATTCAGCAGATGTTACAGGAATTTACCGACATAGTGGTGGATGACTTGCTAGATAAACTGCCCCCCAAAAGAAGCATAAGTCACCATATTGACTTCATACCTGGAGTAAGTTTGCCGAATAAGGAAACATACCGAATGAGCCCCAAGGACAATGAAGATATTAGGAAACAGGTGCAGGAACTGCTAGATAAAGGATTGATAAGGGAAAGTTTGAGCCCTTGCGCAGTTCCAACGGTTCTCGCTCCCAAGAAAGGAGGAGAACGGCGGATGTGCACAAACTCAAGGGCCATCAACAAAATCACCATCCGGTACAGTTTTCCACTACCACGGATGGATGATATGATGGATTGCCTAAGCGGGGAATCATATTTTTCTAAGATAGACTTGAAGAGCGGGTATCATCAGATCCGAATTCGAGAGGGGGACAAGTGGAAGACAACCTTGAAGACGAATGAGGGACTGTATGAATGGCTAGTTATGCCATTCGGTTGAGTAATGCACCCAATACATTTATGCAGTTAATGAATGAAAGTTTGAAAGAATACATCGGAAAATTTGTGATAGTATACCTGGACGACATACTAATTTTCAATAGGACAAGGGAGGAGCACCTTCAACGTGTTCAGAAAGTGCTGGAAAAATTACAGTAGAATAAACTGCTGATAAATCTGAAAAAGTGTACTTTTCTGCAAAAAGAATTGATTTATTTGGGTTTTGTAATAGTAGAGAACGAGTTGAAGATGGATCCGAAAAAGATTGCAGTGATAGTCAATTGGCCATCCCCGAAAAACTTATTTGAGGTACCTAGTTTCCATGGGCTGACGAGTTTTTACCGAAAATTCATAAGAAATTTTAGCGAAATTTGTGCACCTATGTTGGAAACCATTAAAAAGGCTAGTTAGCCTTTTCGATGGACTAATGTAGTGGAGAGAAGTTTTTAGCTACTAAAGAAGAAGATCACATAAAGACCGATCCTGAGTTGCCAGATTTTAAAAAGCTCTTTCAGGTTTGCTGTGATGTTAGTGGTATGGCTATTGGATCTGTACTCAGCTAGGAGGAAAAACCTGTTGCATTTTTCAACGAGAAGCTAAATGAAGGCAAGCAGAAATATTTGTCCTACGACAAGGAGTTTTATGCTGCCATCCAAGCACTGAAGCACTGGAGACACTATTTGTTGGGAAACGAATTTGTGTTGTTTTTGGATAATTCTGCACTATAATATGTGGCGCAACAACACAAGCTGAATCACAAACATGCCAAGTGGGTGGAATATTTGTAGAGTTTCACCTTTGCGTTGAAACACATCAGTGGGCAGGCCAACAAGGTGGCAGATGCATTGAGTAGGAGATCCTTACTTTTGCAAGAGAGTACTGTACAAGTGCTGGGTTTTGAGCACTTGAAAGATTTATATCAGACTGACACAGATTTTGAGGAGGCCTATGAAGCATGTTAGAATCCCTTGGTGAGAGATAACAGTCCATGGTTGGACTACAACTTGCAAGAGAAACTACTATTTAGAGGAGGACAACTATGCATTCCTGACTGCTTGATGAGAGAGAACATTATTTGGGAGAAGCACAGTGGAGGTCTAGCCAGACATTTCGGCATAGATAAGACACTCGAGCAACTCAGTCACTTCTACTTTTGGCCAAAGATGCAAAGGGATGTACAACGATTTGTGACTAGATGTAAAGTGTGCCAGTTAGCGAAGGGTCACAGTCAAGACATGGGACTGTATACACCATTACCTATTCCAAGCATACCGTGGGACTCAATCAGCTTGGACTTTGTCTTGGGTCTACCTAGGACACAACGAGGTTATGACTCGGTGATGGTAGTAGTGGATAGATTCTTGAAGATGACACATTTTATCCCTTGCAGAAAAACCAGTGATGCCACTCACGTGGCCCACCTATTCTTCATGGAGATTGTCAGGTTACATGGGTTGCCTAAGTCTATTCTTTCGGACAGGGATGTGAAATTTATAGGGAACTTTTGGCGTGCTCTGTGTAAGAAGATGGATACACAGTTGAGTTACAACTCTGCTTATCACCCGCAAACTGACAGACAAACATAGGTGGTAAACAAGAGTCTAGGAAACCTGCTACAAAGCTTGATTGGTGAGAATTCGTGGATGTGGGATTGAGTGCTTCTACAGGTAGAGTTCACTTATAATGACTCACCTAATCGCAGCATAGGTTACAGTCCATTTCAGATCCTGTACAGCATGCATCCTTGCAGAGTGCATGAGTTACGAGATGTCGGACTACAAGAAAGACGAAGCGCAGATGGAGAAGATTTCGCTAATGAGATGAGAGATTTGCATGAGAAGGTGAAAATTAAATTGCAGGACAGCAGCCAAGAGTATAAACAACAAGTAGATTTGAAGAGAAGGGAAGTACAATTCAATGTAGGAGGTGAAGTCCTCGCGCATTTGCACAAGGAACGCTTCCCTAGAGGTGCATACAATAAGTTGAAGTATAAGAAGATAGGTCCCTACAGAGTCCTCTAGAAATTTTCAGCGAATGGCTATGAGATATAGCTGCCACCAAGGATAGTCATTTCACCGATCTTTAATGTAGCAGACCTGTTTCCTTACACTACTGACCTAGAAGAAGAAGACGGAACCACACGGCCTACACGAAATACCCAGGATGGAGGAGAAACTTGGATGAGACAGATGCCTTACGTTCAGCCTCCCGAGATCGAGAGCATCCTCGATATTCAGGTGTTCAAACGAACTCAGCGGAAGGAGTATCTGCAATACGCAGTCAAGTGGAAGAACCGTCCTATTGAGGATAGTTCGTGGCTTGATGCCAAGCAGATTAAGTAGGCGGGTTCTTTAGTTGAGAAGCTCATGGACTGGAGTCATGATTTCTTTTTACCCCGGAAGCCTGATGCAGGAGCATCCAGCCAAGGCACCATGACCGAGTGTTGGTCTCCGCCAAGACGGAAGTTGTCTAAACAAGATGTTTTTTTTTATGTTAGTTTTTCAAACTACGGTGTAAGTTTTTGTTTACTTTTAGTTTCAATACTAGTTAGGGATAGTTTGGTCGGTTAGGGTCATTAGTTTGTCTATCTTTAATCAATAGAGATTTAATAACTATTCAATCATTCTGGAGAAAAAAATAAAAATTTGTTTGATGTAAAATCTTGTCAAAGAGAAGACCGAATAGAAGCATTGTTATGTAACTAAATAGAATTACAACTAAAAATAGTAACTACACAGTTCAGGTAACTGTGAACAGAGACTACAAATGTACATGAAAAATCCATTGAAAGAGTTAAACACTTTATTATTCAAGAAATAATATTAAAAGAACAGACAATTCGAATCCATCTGTGTATCTACAAAATTTTCATTTTGCTTCCTAATTCACCGAACATCAAAGTAATCGATACAATGCTTATATACAAGTTTATTGAATTTTCTTCGTTGAGAAATAGAGTCTAGACAGTGAGACAGTTGCATTTCCAAAACGAGGACTCGCAACCCATGGAATAAATCGACATTGAAAGAACAGGAGCGAATGCAGACAAACAAACAAGACGAGTTAAGCACATACAGGCCATACATTATCTTCTTAACTTCGAAATTGACCACCTGAAGAAATTACCAGAGCAGCTACAGAACTTTCGCTCGTGGAAAAAAAAATTACAAACATAGTTTCAAATTAATAGTCGTAATTCGAAGGCATTGAATCCGGAACGAAGGGAACGACAACCAACCATCATCAATTAAACAAAGGTAAATTGAAACCAACGTTTTCCTGAAATTTTTTCTTTAATTATAAAATGAAATGTATGAGCATCCATAGCAAAGTTCCGGAATAAACTGGAAACACTCACGTACCTGACGGTCGACAAACCCTAGGTGACGGTTATGGGAAATGGCTCCCACACAATAAAAGTTAGAGCCAACAATCACATAACCGAGGAAGCCTATGCTAACAAAATGACCAGGACACTGACTACAACTGAGAGACAACCTTGACTAAGCATTGAGGAAAACCAAACCCTCAATCTCACAGGCCTATTCTAAAGATTGAAGACTAGATGTGTTGACAGAGCCTACCAGGCAGAGGCCAACACATTTGTTCCGAGTATACCCAACTACAAACCCCAATACCTGCAAAAAAATCAACACATAGTTGTTAGCAACCTGATGACAGAGGAGAACAAAAGCAAGTGCATGAATACAAGCATAAGAGGGATAAATTCTCCCTACTTGAAGGTTTCACAGCAAGAATATAGAACAAGCCTTTAACCCTCGAATTCCAACCAACTACTGAGACAAAGGAACGTCCACATTAGGAACAGAAGAATGGAAATGACAAATTGAATCATGGATAGAAGAGGCTACTTGCATTGAAGTTGAAGACTAGAGAGTGCCACTATTTCGAAACCTGAGTGCATGTCAACCCACTGAGTTTCATAAGCAAGACAACCTCATACCAGAACCCGAGCTCGTGGAACAAAGACCATTTGAAACAATTGCAAAAAGAGCGCAGAAATCTACTTACATGGGCGGCGACAGAACCATTTTTGGTTGCCCAACGAACCAGGACCAAAGATTATCCAAGCAAGCATAAGAGTCAAGCAAGTATAAGAGTCACACTGTCAGACCAGAAAAACCAGGAGGCATGCCCAACAGTTGTAGCACAGCTGCATTCACAAGCAAAAAAACCACACCAAAGCAAACCCTCGACGAACAAGTACAAAATGGTTGAATGAACGACGAGGGAAGAGTTTTGGCATGAAACGAAGAGCGGGAAACGCGACCCGATGTAAAGTACACAATATTGATTGCATACATAAATGCCACCTATCACTTTCCAGAAAAATCCGAGAGATTGATAATCATAAACTAATCCACAGCTAAATCACACTTAAATAATTTAATTATTGATTAGTCCGAACAATGTTGCGTTGGTCACATTAGCAACCCCTACACAATCAAAGTGCCCTACGGTTTTTTTAGGGTGCTCAAGCCATATATAGAGTCAAAAAATAAGTTTAAATAACACAAAGCAAGATTTCATCTCAATTTTTTCTATCAGGTACCAGCACTGGAAAGAGTCTAAAAAACGCACTAAAGACAACTTCATAATAATATACAAAGGCATGTTTAAAGCATTTAATGAATTGGTTAATAATTGTGCATGTTCACATTGATCTCACACATTTTAATTTTTGCTCAAGATGATCTTCACAAAATTATTACATTTAAAAGATTGAAATATATGGTTTAAACTAAAAATATTTATATAAATTTACATCAAAATATTTATATATAAAAGGTAAAAAGTTATTTCCAAGTTAATATTATTTAGTATATAATTATTTTAGAATGCATTTAAAAATTTTATAAAGTTTTAAATGATGACATCTTAATTACTTGGTGATATTTTAATATTTTCATATTTGAAATAATAATTATACTAGTATAGCTATATAAATTAAATGGTTGATAAATATTTATAAGTATTAATTTGCGATAGGAAACAAAACACTTACATTTCATATTTCTAAGATTTAAAAAACTTTCATAAATTAACTAAATTTTAATTTTATTTTAAATTATTATTATTATTAATTATAAAAAGAATTAATATAAGAGCTAAACATTTATAAACTTTAAACAAACATGTAATAAGTTTCCTAACCATGGGGATTCACTCCTATTTTACCATGGATATTCTTAACTTGTAAATAGGATTTGTTACAATACCATGAATCAATACGACTACTTATCAATACCACATGCTAAAAAAAACCATAACTCATTTCATAGTCAAAATATTTTTATACATCTCATTTTAATTCAATTTTATAACATCTATTATTTAAATTGAAAAGAAAAAAAGACATTAACACCTTTGAGATAAATCCCAACCTTCTCGCTACTAATAAAGATATTTTGTGAATATTAACTAATTTTAAATCCTTACCATCCGCTTATTAATTATTAATAATTAAACTAAAATTATGAAAACTCACTATTTATACCATCAAATACATATTAAAATAAATATATTTATACAAATTAAATGCCAATAATTAATCTTGATATATAATATATAATTATTTTAATGAAATTATATTATGTTAAAAATAATTTAGAATTTGGCCCATCTTATAATAGCTCCATTGAACAAATCACTTATTATGAAATAATATTTAAATTAAATTCAAAATTAAATTCATCTCATACGCTAAACAAAAAAAAATTATTGAAAATTTATAACATTTTATTTATATAATACTCATTATTATATTATTATATATAATAATTTTCCCCAAGTCTTCTAAGTTAAAATAGGTGGATGATATGGAATATCCAATGAGATGGAAATTTTAAACTTTGGAGTATTTGATTCCAAAATATCCATGAGGGTTTTCCTTTAGGGTTTTTGTCGCTGGTCACCATGACAAGGTGTGGAGGAGGGAGATCAACTCTCTCCTACAATCAAGTGGATGCGAACAGCAGGGAGTTGGATCACATCGCTTCAAGAAACCAATAGAGGAGGTAACAGAGGCTAAGAATACAGAAAAATTGGAAACTATCAAACCTCAAGGACAAGAAAAGAATCATGAGGAAGCTAGTAAGGAGAAGAGAACATAGGTTAGCAGTATGAAAGTTTCTCTTATGAGTACATCAAGGGTCTGTAAACACAAGTTGACCACTATTTCTCGAGTCGTTTTTAGTGACCCAGCGCTACAGGTACACAGAGACCACATGGCGGAGTATGCTATTATCTGTAAATTTATGGGGATTTGGCCAATGGAGAAGGCTTTGCAAGCATGGATAAGGAACCATTGGAAACCAAAGGGGGATATTGACCTCCACCTTGGGTCCAAGGGCTTCTTCACGGTGGTGTTCACAATCTTATAGGATAAAGACAGAGTGTTCGAGGGAGGACCATATTTTTACGCTTGTGCAGGCCTTTATATGAGACCATGGGTAATGAACTTTGTCCCAAAATGAGAAACTTTCACCTCGGTGCCGGTATGGATAAGACTATATTCCCTTCCTTTATATTATTGGCTGTTGGAGTCTCTAGAGGCTATCTGCAACAAGATAGGGCATTTTATAAAGATCTCAGATGCTACTCTAAGAGGCAAATACACTTCCTTCACCCAGATATGTGTGGAAATGGACTTATCTGGGCCACTTCCGGATGGAATAATTTTAGAAGTGTATGATGAAGAATGGGTGTAGGCAGTGGACTATGAAAGCGTCCCATTTAGGTGCCGTAAGTTCCATGAGCACGAGAACCTATACAGGGACTGCTTATTGAACAAGCTGGAGAGCAATACGAAAGACACTACTGGTAAGGATCCTAAAGGTTTTACTAAGGTTGGGGGTAAAGGGAAAGGAGGCAAGTGGTACCAAAAGAAAATTCATGAAGACGGACAACAGAGTCACAATAGTTTCAAGATCTTAGATGAAGAAGGTGAAAACAACGGGACAAACTAGGAATCAGAGAATATTCCCAATGAGAAGGAAAGGGATACTAATATGGATGATATACCAGAAAACAACAAACAAAAGGATGATATGCCGAGCATTATGGAGCTCAGTAAGGACCACGAGATGACCCCAAGTGATGCTAGAATAGAAGACCATGAACTGCAGGAGATTCTAGAGAGGGAGAATTTAGATCTAGAAAAGTTTATGGAGCAGGGAATCACCAAAGGGGCAGACTCTATGCCAAAAGAGGAGTTTGATAAGGTTCAACAGCTTTTCCTCTGGAGATCACAAACGAAGTTTTCTAGAGTCAAAAGAAACCATGTTAGGCAGTAGAATATGGGAGTGAAAATGATGTAGGATACAACGATGCATTATTCCAAGAACCCAGGTAGGAAAAGAGGAAGAAAAACACAGAATGAGTTGCTAATCGAATGTGGGAAACTTATGATTAACTCAGGTAAGGTGAGGGATCTTACCAGTTACTCCTTTACAAACCTTTCTTAATGAAACTAACAACTTGGAACATTAGGGGTCTAGGAAGTAAAAGGAAACAAAGAACTCTTAACAGTAGAATGAAAGAAGAAAAATCAGATATGGTTCTTATTCAGGAAACAAAATGTTCGATGGACAAGATTAGATAGATACACAACAAATGGTTAATCAAGTATGAGTATCTAGAGGTTAAACCAGATAACTTGGCGGGTGGGATTCTTACTCTATGGGATCCTCAAAAACTTGGAATCCTAGATGCTGAAGCTTCTAGGAACTATCTATCGTTGGTGATTCAACCTTTGGGTGATAACGAGATATACATGATCACTAATGTCTATGGTCCTCAAAAACTAGAAGACAAACTTAAGCTTCTAACCTCCCTTTAGAAGCTGAGAGAGAGATATCCTGATATGCACTAGATGTTGGTTGGGATTTCAATATGATCAGATCTCTTATAGAGAAAAAAGGCAGTACCAAAAAACTAGGCAGAGATTCCAATGCCTTCCAGAACTTCATGAATAACATGGGGCTAGTAGACACCGAAACAGTAAATGGCACTTTTACTTGGAATAATAATTGGGGAGGGGCTTTTCAGGTCGCCTCTAAACTAGATAGATTCATAATCTCAAAGGCCTTGATATGTTAGCTTAAATCCTTCCCTTCGGAGGCCCAAACCACGGGCCTGTCCAACTTGAAGCTACTTTCATGGGTACACCAAGGAACAAATCTTTTAGGTTTGAAAATGTCTGGCTCTCTCACCTTGACATCACCAACAATATTGACAAATGTTGGCTAGAATATTTTCTCGTTCAAGGCACTAAAATGTTCATGTTGTAGAAGAGACTTAAACACATCAAATTTAGGCTTAAAGATTGGAACAAAAAAGAGTTTGGTAATATTTTTAAAGCCAAAAGGGAAGTTGAGCAGAAACTCCAAGATATTAATCAGATCATCTTCTCAAAAGGTTTTACTGAGGAACCGAAAATTCATGCTGACTGTCTTCAAAATGAATGGGATGATCGATGCATGCAAGAGGAGGTTTTCTAGAGACAGAAATCAAGGGTGAAGTGGGTTAGAGAAGGAGAAAGAAACATGATTTTGTTTTGTAGATCAACCTTGGATCATAGATCTCATAACAGAATTTCAAGACTTAAATATTCTCAAGGGAAAGAGCTCGTCTCTCACAAAGAAATGGAATCTGTCCTAGTTCAACACTTCCTTAACATAGAAGAGGAACCCCTCATTGATAGATCTTGGTTCATTAAAAAATTCACCAAGTTCATTCCTAAGCTTGTAACCAGGGAAGACAACCACAGTCTTAATAGGTCAGTGTCTGAAGAGGAGGTCAGTGAAGTTAGCAATGAGATGCAAAATGGGAAAGCTCCTGGCCCTGATGGCTTCAATGTGGACTTCTTCAAAGCTTATTGGAAAACAATTAAACAAGATATCCTTGATGTTGTGGAATACTCTAGAAGATCCAAAACTGTCTTGAAAGCTCTTAATGCCTCTTTCATAGCTTTGATTCCAAAGTAGGAAAAAGCTAAGACACTAGACAGATTCAGACCCATAGCCTTATGTAATGTGGTGTACAAAATTATTTCCAAAGTGATCGCTAATAGACTCAAGCATCTTCTTCCTACTCTCCTCTCAGAGGAGAAAACTAGATTTGTGGAAGGAAGACAGATTCTCAACAACATCTTACAAGCTCACGAGGTGGTACACTCTCTTAAGAGCAATAAGCAAGCTGGTATGATCATGCAGCTTGACCTAGCGAAAGCATATGATAAACTAAGTTGGTCTTACATCAAGGCAATGCTAAGAGCTTATGGCTTCGACCACAACTGGATAATATGGGTTTTCGCCCTTATATCCATGGCCAACTTCTCCATTATGCTTAATGGCTCTCCCTCTAGAACCTTTATGCCTTCTTGGGGTCTCAGACAAGGGGATCTTCTCTCCCCCTTCCTCTTTGTTCTCATGATGGAAGGGCTAGGCAGAGCAATCAATATGGAAAATTCTAAAGGAAAAATCCAGGGTCTGAAACTTACTCCGGATGGTGATGCTTCTACTCATCAACAATTTCTTGATGACACAATGTTACAGGGCATTCCTACAGTCAAGGAAGCTAAAGCATTCAAAGAAATCCTGAATGACTTTGCATTGGTTGTTGGTACAGAGGTAAGCCTAGACAAATAAAACGTGTTCATTTTTAACACTGACATTTATATTCAGAGGAACCTCACCAGAATTCTTGGGTTTCAAAGGGATCATTTACCTTCTAGGTACCTTAGAATGCCTCTTACTAAAAAACATCTGAGCAAGGTAGTGTGGGAGCCGGTAACTAATAAACTTCAGGACAAAGTCAAGAAATGCACATGCAGTTCTTTGAATATGGTGGGGCGTCTTGTGCTTACTAATGTTGTCCTGTAGGCTATGCCCATTTTCATGTTTTCAACTCTTCCTGCTCCTAAAGGAGTTATGAAACAAATCAAGAGTATTCAACGAGATTTTCTTTGGGGCAAGGGGGAAGAGAAAAAGAAGTGGGCTTTGGTAGCTTGGGACAAGCTCTGTAAACCTAAGGCCCATGGTGGTTCGAGGCTACATGACCCTGAAATCCTTAGCAGAGTTTCAGGAGCCAAACTTTGGTGGAGGTGGATCAAGGAATCAACCACCCCTTGGGCCAAGCTTTGGATGCATAAATATGAAAATAATTAGTAGGATAGGGATCATATCTAAATTTCAGGGCTCATCAAGGGCTCCCACATTTGGAACCTTGCTTGGGAGAATAGAGCCATTGTCCAGAAGAATAGTTTCTGGGAGATCTGAGATGGGAACCTTGCATGGTTTTGGGAGGATAACTGGCAACATGAACCAAATTTGTTTATCGAAGGACTAACTTTTTTCAAAAATGACACTAAACAAAGGTTTACTTATGGTAAATGACCTCTAGGATCAGGTAAGGAACAATGGTAAATGGAGAATGTGGAAGGATCTTTGTTATAGTGAAGAGAGTCCTTTGAAGGGTCATGCAGAGTCTCTTGCTCTTGACTTGGAGCAGAGGAAGATTTTGGTGTCATCCTCGTCTGACCAACCGAGATGGAGTTGAAACACCAAAGGCACCTTCAACCTCAAATAAGCTAAAAACATGGCCCTAGGTTTCGATTATCTATACCCTAATCAGGTTCAGAATGACCTTTGGCAGAACTCGCAATGGATGAAAATCAAGTTGTTTATGTGGTTAGTTCACCAAAAGAAAATTCTGACATGGGAGAATCTTCTAAAAAGGGGCTTTTTTGGGCCATCCAAACGCCATCTATGTGGCTTACAGGAGGAGACGATGGAACATTTACTAAACCTCTACCCCTTCACTTCTACCCTGTGGGATTGCGCTGCCTCAGTCTTCAGGAAAACTAACAGGGACAGACTCGGCATCACCAAAACTTTGAAGAATTGGAGGAAAGACTTCTCAGGTAATGAAATCATTAACAAGGCTTGGACTATGGTTCCAAGATTTATCATCTGGGATGTCTAGAAAGAACGCAATGGAAAGATTTTCAAGAACAAAACAGGCTCGACCAAGAACATCATTGTCCAAATTTTACGACAACTCAAAGATACAGTAGGAGCCCTTATGTGGAAAATTCCTGAGGACCCTCCTTTGCCCCAGGATGCTCACATATTGCTGCAATTTGGTCTCCATTCTCTAGTTCCTTAAGGCACTGTCAAGGGTGTGAGCAAAACAACTACTGGTAAAGATATCTCGCAACCTCCTCCTCATGGGTTTTTGAAAATCAATATAGACGGGGCCTTTAAGGGCAACCCAAGGATGGCTGGATTTGGCAGTGTCATAAGAGATGAGCAGAGGTGCATAAAGGATATCTTTCACAGTGATTTAGGGACTGCCACTAATAACATGGCGGAGCTCATGGTCTTAGAGCAATGCATGGAAATCCCGATGTAGTCAAATTTACACAACACCAGCATTTAAGCTGACTCTAAATTGGTCGTTAATGCGGCCAAGAAAATGTGTAATCGAACGACACCTGGAAAAGTTTCTAACATTGGAGGCTCTCACAGGTCTTTCGTTGTATTCATTCCCACTTATGAACCCTGAGAACCATCAGCTTCATTCATATGCGAAGGAAAGGCAATATGTTAGCTGATCGCCTGGTGAATGAAGGGGTGCTATGTAAGGAAAGTTATATTCAGTATGACTGGGAGTCTATACCCTTTGGTAAACTGCGTGATGATTGTCAACAACAAGTAGCCAAAGACATGGCGTATCTCCAGACCATGAATATTGAGTAGGAAGAAGACTAGCAGGGGTTAATGTAATGACATAAACCCGAAGTGAAGAGAAGCATGAAGAGGTGAGATAACGATGCACAGGAGTCATTAGATCATGGAAGATCAATAGACATAAATGGTGGAAAATATTAGCGGGAGTAGGAGAGGGCGGAAGTCCTTGAGCTTGGTTGAAGTGTCACATTAAATCCTGACCGTCGATCTTATTTCCAAACACTAACGTCACATGAAACTACGAGGGTTTAGCTATATGTAACCCACGTGCTAGTTGAATGGCAGCAGACCGTAGGTTTTTAGTGCCTCCGTCATTGAATGGATATCGGGTTTTAAAGTGGTTGGAGGTTAAGTCTAAGAGTGGACCTGAAGTTTTAGAGACCAAGGTTCATATTCTATATTAGCTCCGGGAAGCAGTTAAGTGGCGCGCAAGTTCCCGATGCGATGTTGCGACAATTGTTGGATCAAGAACCAGATCGACGACAGAGATTTAATCGCAAATCTCATTCAGTAAATGAGTCTGGTCAACAATAAGCCTAGTTTTGCAATATTGCGATGTGCCGAGGTTTGTGATGTTGTGATGGACTGTGGACTATCAGATCAAAGGCTTGATCGAACAGTTGAGGTTAACTCTCGCATTTTGCGGGAATGAAGTGTTGGCAGCTTGCGGAACTGCGATGTGAGATAAGCTGAGAATGGGTTGAAGCATCTAATTTTGTTTTTGTGTGTAATGTTTTGGGTTTGTTGACCCTGTTGTTTGTTTATCATTAATAAGTCTGTCTTTTGCTGGTCTTTACACTTGTAAAGACATGTACCATATGTAATCTTGTTTTTTCGGTTAATTGAAAGCTCCACTCTTACTTAACCAAAAAAAAAACTATAATAATTTTTAAAGTTAAAAATAAACAAATAATATTCATTTTAAAATCCAATAATCAATTATAATTTTGATAAAAAATAATCATCACCAAATATATATGAATAACAACTATATATTAACCACCATGATGTTGGAAGTAAACTTGTAGAATGTGTTGCAAGTAAACATGTTGTAGAATTAGGTACAATATCGACTTAGGTACAATTAATATTCAAAATGACGTATTAATCTTCAAAATGACATGTCATATAAAGTGACTGGCAAACATTTTGGAATATATATATTTTATCACACTACAATATGTGAAAGGTAAGATGATGAACAGAGTCAGGTGGTAACAATGTCACTAGTATGTCATTAGTTTTTTTTTTTTTTTTTTTTTTTTTTTTTTTTTTTTTTGTATATATTAATTTTTTTTGTTTATTATACAATAATATATATTTATGTGTGAAATAATATTCTAAAACAATTGAAAAAAAAAAAAAATATATGGACTTTTTTGGCAGTTTCCAAAATTATAAATAATTTTTTGGTTAATCTCACTTTCCTTAAGCATTTTAAGAATAAATTTTAACCATTTGTTTTTGCATGGTGTCTCTTTTCTAAAAGATTTAAAAATAAATTTTAACAATTTGTTGAAAGGGAATTTAAAATAAAAAGGCCAAATTTTGATTTTCTCCTTCTGCCGCCACCTTTAGGTACTGGCATTTTCTTTTTTCTTTTTTAAACAAACTAAAGCATATTTTATTAGAAAAATGAATGATTTCATAACCACGAACATCTCTTTATCTTTAACGTCGTTAACGATATCCATGACATCCATTTTAATACAGGACTGTGACTATGTAGAATGAAAATATTTATTTCCTTTTTAAATCAACACTTAGATTTAGAATTTGATTTCTAAATTTTGAAAAATAAAAATAGAATAGGAAAAATATGGAATACGCTTTGCTAAATAAAATGGTATATATAACAAACATATTACATAAAAAGGTAGACAGAAATTGTATTTTGGTTATGCTCCACATATCACTAGAAAACTAAGGAATTATCCATGGGTGGTACACTTCCATTTCTGTGATAGACATATCGTATAATTTCTGGGTTTGATCCTCCACAACCAAAAAATTGTGCGTAACTTCTAAAGTTCAATGATACACCATTCCAAAACAGGGGGGTTCTGCCTCCCATGATACTGCCCTGCATGAAATAACACTGTAAATTAATTTGAAGGAACGTGATGGGATGCATATGATAGCTCCGTTGAATTAAGAAGTAGCATTTCTCCACAGTACCTACATACTTGAGACCGGAAGCTGCAACAGTTTTTGTATTATCTATCAAGAGAAGCATGGAATTTGGTTTTTATTGATGAGACATGCTATAAACAAATATACTATAACTTTGTTACTTTGACAATATCCTCAAGACACACAAACCGAAAACCAGATAAATTATATATTAATCAATTTTAATTAATGATGTACAATGTGTACATATTAATAAATATAAGAAAAAATGGAGGTCTTTTTGGACTCCAATAACTACTCAAACTAATCCAATCTTAATTATAAAGATTAGTTGTCTACCATTCCCTCCTTAATCTGAAGGGATGTACCAAATTCCAAGAATGAAAGCTCAAATGCAAAAAAAACATCTTAGCCAAGAGTTGAATGTCTCTCAAGAAATGGATTCTAAGGATGACCACAAACAAGTATAGGAGAATTCAAGATCTCAACCACCACCAACTCTAGAAATTTCATAGTAGTTCTAAGAACAACAAAAAATGTGGTTTTAATGTGATCAGAAACTCTGGAACTATTAATGTAGTTCCTCTAACAATTTGAAATATGAAAGTGCTCGTTCACAAACAACTTAATCAACTCAATCAGAAAAAACTAAAGTCTCTCAACTCTGGCTCTAACTGGGACAGGTTGTGGCTTAGGATCAATGTAAATATCTTACTCAGACTCACTTAACATCTCAAACTTAATCCTGTAGCACACCATCAACAATTGCCCTCTTGTCAGATACAAGGTGAGAAGTATTATGCGTCATTGTAAGGCTAGTCATCACTCTCTAACAAATCCTTCATTATGACCTTTAAATCTTCTTGGTTGTTTTCGTCCAATCCCAAGAAGAAAACCATCTAAAATATAGTTGATCCCTTGCAATAGTCTTCTTTCTAAAACATCTATTTGTATGGTGATTGCACTTTCCACGATGCTCACATGGGTGAAGATCAAAACATTGATCTTTCACATGTCCAACTCTATTACACTTTTGGCATCTATCAATTTGTTCTAGAACAACACCATCCAAAAACCCAACACTTAGAAATTGTATAGGTTCAGCAAAATCTAGAATGTGAACAGATATATCTAGGATATCCTTGTTATAACGCAAACCAGTTTTGTGTTTATTATGAATAATATTTTCCCATGGTCCTATAACTGCTAACTGCATCCAAATTTTCTCCTGAAATCGGTTCATTACTCTGATCATTCTCTTACTGATGATTAGGTTCAAATAAACTGTTGTTCTGAACAAGAATAGGCTCAAAATTCTTCTTTTGTAATTCTTGTAGCTCATCTCACTGAAACTGAGACTTTAGCTCCACGAATTTAATTTTGCTTTTAGCATTTTGAAAACATGTTTCCATGTCAAAGAGCATGTCTTTGCTGACTTGGACACTGTTATGAATAGTAGATGACATTAAATTGCGTAATAACTGTAACAAATCATCGAGTTTGACCATTTTCTCCAACAATCAACTTTGAAAAAGGGATGTCGACTACTACCGAAAATGCACCCAATGAATATACAATTATTTAACGGGTGTTACATTCAATTGATCATGCACTCGTTTACAATATAGAATCAACAATCATATAATAAAAGTGATAATTATGTCCAAAATTATCTCCCTTTTGTAAAACTTAAATTACCAAACATCTGAAATCATGTTCTCTTTTTCTTGCCCAACCAAAATGTCACAATCTCCAAAATTATTATATTACCAAACATAAAAATTTGAACTTGTGTCTTCAAATATACCATGTATCTAAATAAACTTTGCTAACCACAATACCTTATCTATAACTTCAATTTCATCATATATGCCAAATATTCATATCCCAAATATTTTAATTCTTTGACCATATACTCAAACCATCTTTTGAGACCAAGCAAAGTTATTGACCACTTTAATAGCAAAAGTCAAAACCATCACACCTACTCGCTAAGGATGTATTGCGAATTCAATAATATATTTGAAGGGTAATTTCACCGACTCCATTGTTCACTATTCAAAATTCAGTAATAAAAATTTTAATTTCTCACCTGGATTATTTTGAACTTCTGTGGAATTTGCAGCGTTCTTTCCAGTTATGGTGTAGCTTGCACACTTGTATCTGATCGTTTTAAATCAAACCAATTGACCTACGACAATTCTTGTTCTTTTCTTGAGGGTCATCTACTGCTTTACACCGCCTCCGCCCTTACTTTTGAGTCGAAGCCCTTCCAAACAAACTCTCTCTCACTCCTTCCAATTCTTCACTGTATTTTCTAGGTGTTCTATATTCATGCTCAAACCACCCCTCCCATGCTAACTTGTAGTCTGGTAGGAAGATAGGTCCCCCACATCCAATCATGCCTGTATTTGGCAGCAATTACAATGCTCCTAAAACATAATTTTCAATGAGTGGGTTGTATTTCCAAAGGCACCTGTTCAACTAGGCATCAATGATGCTTGAACAAAATATCGTAGAATTCATACAATGTCACCAAGTGCAAAGGGAGCATAACATATATATATCTATATATATATATAAAATTGTTGGTGTGTGTGTGTGGTGTTGGTGTGGTGTGTGTGTTGTTGTGGTGTGTGTTGTGTGTGTGTGTGTGTGTTGGTGTGTTGTGTGTGTGTGTGTGCATTTTCTTCCTTCATTGGCGAGGGTCAAAATTCTCATTTGATAACAACGATCAAGTAGCTCTCTCATTCATTCAACCAATGACCCCTACAACTAATTCCATTTCCTTCAGCCTAAGTGATTCAAATGGGATTTCTGATGAAGCAAAGTGAAATATCACCATGTCAGTGATGTCGATTTCTCAGACTGGCAATTCACAAATGAGGACTTGTCAAGTTAAAAGGATAGTAACAGGAAAGTGCACACATTGCACTTTCGTTTGTGCAATAGTAATAAGAAATCAAATATGTTGGGGCTACAATGTGAGAACATTTTTTCTCATGATTGATAGCAATGTTGAAGCTCTCGAAAAGGTTGATCTAATCATCCCGACACACAAAATAAAAAATAAAAATAATCCTTATAAAGGAGTGAATTCAATTTCTACACACTCCTAATAAGTCAAAAAATTAGATTATGAAATAAGTAGTTTCAAATTTATTGATTTCTAATTGACCTTCACCATTTGAATAATTAGAGGATGCTAAATCAATTAATAAGAAGCTTCAAATATTTTGGTCTACAATTGAGCCCACCATTTTTGAATTTTTTATATATTTTAAAATTTTGCAACATGTTTAGAACTGTATAAGATTTCTTTTAACTCATTTAAACTCTATTAGACTCAAAATATGAATCACTTTAAAATTGTAAATAAAATTAAACCAAAGTGAAACATGAATTTTCACATTGATTCAATATGAAATATGAACCTATTCATTTCTTTTAAGAATCCTCATTATAAGTCTTCCATGTCACACTTCAAGTTTGATATAATTGTGACATATTTTTCCCTCCTCTTCATGGTGCCAATGACACATCCACTTCATTCAATTCACAAATATTTTTTTTCTTCTATGTTTAAATGCTAATCATAACCTATTTTTGTCAATATTCATAGGAATTTGGCTAGTTTCATGTACATAATGTTTTCTTTCAATTCTTTTGGATTAGGAAAGACACTCTACTTTAAGTGGTATACTAAAGATGCTATTCACAAACAGAAGAAGAATCTTTTGAGCTTTCAAGAAAGAATTTTTTTTGGAAAAAAATATATAATATAACATAACATAAATCTTATCTACATTTTAAGTTCATACATTTCATTCATATGCTCAACATTCACAAAATATATTGAAAACATAGGTTACATAAGAAAATTTACTATTAAACGCCATACTAATAACCATTTCATACACATCCAGTTTAACATGATATACTTGTATGATATATTAAGAAAACAATAATGACACCATACTTATCTTTGTCCAATTTTTTACATTACAAATAAGAAAATTTCTTTTGATCAATTAGTATGATTTATAAATATCACCCTAACATAAACTACAAATACAAAAATATAAATACACTTACATGTGCTTTACCTTAAACTCAATGCAAGATTCAACATAAAGAAAAAATATACTCCTTCCAATCCTCAACTAATACCCATCATTTCAATGGGAATTTCATCTATCAACCATATCCTAATTAAATATAAGACATTCCTCCTTTTATAACATAAGATAAGTAATGAAAGTTTTCATTTCGCACATTGGAATTCTAGAAATAAAGTTTAAATATTCTCATTGGAGACTTGACATGGTAGTGCATTGAAAGAAGATGGATTTCATGTATTATTCCCTCTATTCCCTAACTCAATATCAACCATTCCTATTTTTTATTATTGTAGAATAAACTATAAAAATTTTCATTTTCCAGATTTAATTTTTATCAATAAAGATTTTGTTATCTTCCTTAAAAATTTGACAGGTATTAGAATTTACGAAATTTATATATTAAAAGAAATAATAAATTCATTATAATATATTTTTTAATTCAATTAACAAATATATATTAATTCAATTCACTAAAAAACAATATGAAAATATTTTATAACAATAAATTCCACAATATTTACTCTATATATAGTGACCTTTCTTCTCAAAAGAAATTTATAATCATTTTCCTCATTATTTTCCTTTAAAAAGTTTCCATAAAAAAAGACTATCTAAAGGAAAAATAAAACAAAAATCCAGGGATTTCTATAAGATATTTCATACCTATAACATTGAAGTATATGTTAGATTTTAAAAGGTAAAAGAAAAATCTTTATTAGTTAAATAGTATTTTGATACCTTTGAAACATGGTCAATTTTTTTTAAGTAAGATGGTTGGAAAAGATATTTTTATGCCTTACTTATGTTTAATTTCTCATATATAACGTGTTCAAGTATTATTGTCTAAAAAATTCTTTAAAATTAATATATATATATATATATATATATATATATTATATATATAATATATCAGAAAATTATCTAAAAAATAATATAAAATTACTAATTTATATTAAATTTAATTAATAAAAAATAATAACAGATTTAGATTTTAGATATATTGATACTATTTCATATAATTAAAATTTGTTGAAATGATTTGAAAGGATTAACATCCAATTTAATTTAGTTTAAGCTATTTTATTTATATGTTTAGCAACCCAAAAATATTTATAATAACATTATGATAATAAATAAGGACATATATGTTAGAGTTCAATGAGAGATATGTATTGTTTCAATGCATTGTTCTAGATTATTATAGTTTCAATGTAGTCTTCTAGAAAGTTGTTAGTTTCCAACTTAGAAAGGAATTGGTGTTGAGTGGGCTTCATTAACCTCCACGTTGTTGTGATTATCGTTCTTATTGATCCCATTACTATTCTTGTTTGTTTCGAACACGAATATGATTTAAAAAAAATATTATTGTCTTGTTTTTCTATTTTGGTATCAGAGTTTTTTTGGACCTACTCCCTTCTGGCATAGCCTAGGATCCAAGATAACATAGTAAATTGGATTGTTGTTTTCTCTTTACCATTGCGTTTTGTTTTTCCATCAAATTATATAAATGGGAAGCCTCATGCTATAAGAAAACTTGAGCTACATGTCATACGTCTCAGCCTGGAGTAAGATATCCTATGGGTGGAGTAAGTGAGAGTTGTAACCTCATATGAGGAAGATTCTATATCAGTGTCTCACACCCAACCTCATGTGAGGAAGATTCTACATCAATGTGAGACATCGGAGCAAGATTCTATATACGTGTGAGACAAATTGTAGAACACCATATGGTCTTCATGGGAGAATGAAGCCATGGAAAGTAACTTGTAGCTTGTGGCATCTAAAGACCCTATGGTAAAGGCACCATAATATGGTAAAAGTGATTGTACACATAGAGATTATGACTATAAGTGACTATGCATAAAGAGGTTACAACTATGAGAAAGACACATCGATGAACATGACCCTAGATTTCTACATTTCAGAGTTGAGATACTTTCACATCAATCATTGGTTGAGGGTGAGATATGAAAACCCAAAGCATGGCTAATGGTCAACCGACAAAACCCAAAGCATAGTTATTGATAATTTGAGGAAAACTAAGATGATGATGACAAAGGGGGAATTAATTATACAAGTACATGTATAGGTATGCAAATGTCATGGTTGCGTGAACCATGTACATGAATGACATCGTAGTAGACTAATAGTTGCAGTGGTTAGGTACCCATGCATTTCAGTGGATGGTTGCTTCTTTATATACATGTCAACATCATAGTAGTATTACGAAAATGCTAGGTTGAACTAGAAATAGACATTATTGATCATGAGTATCATGTGTGAAAAAGGAAGACAAGTTAGATGTTGTGAAGAATACATTTCTCCATTAAGGGAGAGTGTTAGAGTTAATTAGAGAAATGTATTATTCCAATGTATTATTCTAAATTATCATAGTTCCAATATAGTTTTCTAGAAAGCTGTTAGTTTCCAATGTATAAATGAATTGGAGTTGAATAAGCATGATTATCCTCTAAATTATTGTGGTTTTTATTTGCATTGATCCCATCATAATCTCGTTATTATAAATATGAAATTTTTTTATGTGTTTCAAACACAAATATAATTAAATAAAATATTGAAATGTCTTGATTTTTTTATGTATACATATAAAGTGTTAGATGTTATAGTTTTTCAACATAATAGCATAATATATTTTGCATTCTAAAATTATCTATATATAATTATACAATAACATGTATAAAGCATTTGGTGAATTGATTAATAGTTGTGTAGGGTTCCATTTTGGACGATATAAAGTTTAGTTTTTGAGATAATATTCACAAATTTATTATATTAAAGATTAAAATATATACCCTTAATAAAATTATATGTTCTTTTTACAAAATTTAATTATATTTATATAAACTTTTTCTGTTAAGGGTGGGTACGGAGACTAAATAGAGGCATCGTGAGGCAAGCCCATCACCCTATCAACATGATGCAAATTAAAGAGTAAGGAGCACAACTTTCCCCTGGCATGCATCAATAAGAAACAACACAATAGACTATATTTATGCGAAGGGTGATGTTGAAAGTCTTATTCTTGGTGGTCTACGTGGGTGGTTGGGGCAGGAGTGAGGTCGAGAAACCAACCTCCTCGCCATCAGTGCATGTGCGTGGTTCCTATAATGCGAAATTGTTATTGGTATTTATGCTTGGCTCTTGGCTGAGAGGTTGTAGCTTTGTTTGGATTTGGTTAGGTAGACCAGGGTGGAGAAATTTTGTTGTTGTGAAGCTAATTCGTAGCTAGGGCTAACGACAAGTATAAGAGGTCCACCATTTCTCTCTACTAGAAATTCATGCTCTACCACTCAACTTTTGTCCTTCCAAGTCTTTCTTTTTCTGCTTGTTAATATTTATGGTAATGCACGTTCTGGTTTATTAAGTCGGTGCGTCAATTATGGCGTCGTGGGCTCTAGGGCTGATTTGGTGAACCTTTGTCTATGGTGGGTTAGCTTGAGGTCATACTATATGTATATGCTTAGATGGTGCAAAATCTCATACTTGGGATATCTCAGTTAGTTTATGTAGCTCTCACCGCCTATTCAATTTAGAAAGATGTAACTGTGGAATGTTTGGTATGTGGGTTTGTCTGTAGCTCTATCAAAATTATTAGGTTTTAGTGGTTTTTAAGGGCTGAGAATATTTTTTCCCTTGGGCACCTTGCATCTGTTGTTTCATATCTTAATTTAATTGGGAGTAAATTGTGTGGGTTGGTACTAGTTATACTCTCGATGAGTGTGTTGTAGGTGTTTTTGTAATAGGAAGACATTCTTACCAATTTGTTGGTGGATGGGACAACATATTTTAATGCAGTCCCTCGCAGACCTAGCTGGAAATTAGAAAACTAGAGACCAAAACCACTCTCAAAGTAGCAATACTACTCTCACTCTAAGATATCAAAAGAAGGCTAAATGGAGCCACCAATCATTAAAATAATGAGAGCCAGTTCAATGATAAACGTATAAAACCAGTTCAATGATAAACATATATTTACTAATTCATCATAAAGAGACAACAAAATTTGTAGAGTGGAAAGAAGAGTCATGGTCTAAACAAGTGATTAAAATCAGAGCTAGTGGAATGAAACAAGTCTCTGTACCAATCCTTCATAAGGAAAAGCTCAGTTATGGAATTGGTCATCTACAGCAAATTATGGAGATTGAAAAAAAGACATGGTCCAAAATAGTGATGTATCAGCGCACCACCTAATCGTATCATATCTGATAAAATACTGACTTCAACTTTAATGGAGAAATCAACACTTTGGAAAGTGTATCATATGTGGATAAGTTCTGACATCAACTTAATAAAGAAATTTTCCCCACTCTACTTTGGTGAGTGCGACTCCACCACCGACTTTAGACCTTCGCATTACTGATGTGAATTGATATTTGAATGCATCCACTTTTTCTCTACTTTACCATTTTTGTATAGTGGATATATATGAGTATTATGTTTTTTTAATTTCCTTCAATATAGATTTGATAGTTTTCAGGAAAATATAGATTTGATAGTTGAAAATGCTTTTAATATTAATCAATCCTTTCATTTAAATTTAACAAAATTAGATTAAATCAATAATCAAAATTAATCATCATTTATATAGATAAGTGAAAGCCAATGTATCACCTATACAAACTGACATGAAGGTTTATTATTACTATATACAGAGGCTTATCCTTTTTTCACAATGAGTCGCCGTCTGTAGCTTTTGTGGCAGTCTGGAACTCTTTGAAGTCAATTCTAAAATTTCATATTTTTAAATTCTTATATAAGTAGAAAATAATTTAGAAAAGATGAGGTAATGAATAACACCAATATTTAATTTTAGATTTTTTTATATTTATACAAAAAGCAAAAGGAAAAAATCCAAAATATAAGAATTTTTTAATTTTTGTATTTTAATATTTTTATTATTTAGGACAGGAAAAAATATCAAGAAGGATGATATACCTATAAAAGTGTTAAAACCTTTTCGATATCTTTATCTCTATTACTTTTGAATATTAAAAGAAAAAATATGGGTGAAATAGTCAGGAAGATGGATTGTTTATCAATTAAAACGCTGAAGTTTTTTCACAACTCTTATCTTTATTTACTTTCTTAATGTTTTAAAAATATATATAATTATTAGAAAACAAACCAATAGTTTCAAATTTCTTGATTTCTAATTGGCCTTGCTCATTTTAATATTTAGAGACCAAATCAATTAACAAGGAGATTCAAACTTCTTGATCTACAATTTAGCCCTACCATTTTGAAGTTTTTATATATTTCAAAAGATTGCAAACGTTTAGACATGCTAAAGTTTCTTTCAAGTAGTATTTTTTAACACTCTACTAGATTCAGAAGTTTCACTTTGAAATTGCAAAATTGTTTTATATGTAAATGTTTTCTATTAGAATGCACCAAAATTTTCTTTTGCTAATTTGCCAATCCATCAAAAATTTTCACAATAATGCAATAATGATGCAATACTAGATATGAATCTATTCATTGTGTTCCAATTCTCTTTATAAGTCATCAATGTTGCATTTGAGGTTTGATATAAACATGTGACATAATTTTTGCAAATGCACTTCATTCAATTCCCATTTTGTTTTTTCTTCTATGCCTTTATGCTAAGTATAACTCAACATTTTGAAATTTTCTAGTAATTTTTTCTCATTTTCAAGTGCTAGACTAAATATATAATTAAAATGTATACATTGGACTTAGATGTTAGTTCAACCCATTTTCACCAATATTGATGGGCATTTCGCTAGTTCCATACTAATGGACATCTGCATTGAATTCTCTTGGATTAGACAAGATACTCCACTTTGAGTGTACTAGAGATGTCATTCACAAATATGGAGAAGTATCTCCTAAGTTTTCTAGCAAGATTTTCATGAAAACAAATAAAGAATGTAAATTAACATAAATAATATGCAGTAAATTTTGAAGTCATCCAATTCATTCATGTGTTCAACTTTGGCAATGAATTGAAAACATGAGTTACACAAGAGAATTTACAATTAAACACAACCCTCATAACCATTCCATAAACATCCATAATTTAAACAACAAACAACAAATACGTGCATGCGCACATTAAGGAAGCAATAATCACATTACATATGAGAAATTTTTAGCAGAGAAACACATTACATATGAGAAATTTTTCTTTAATAAATTAGCATGATGAATTAGCATGATGTATTGACAGCACCCTAACATAGGATACTATTAAGAAAATAATATATGCTTAGGCATACTCTATCTTACACTCAACCCAACTATGATGTTACAAGACTCCATTATTGTAAATTTGATTTGATAATAAAATCTATAAATTTATATGTTAAAAAACTAATAAATTCATTTAGTATTTATCTTGATTCAATTAAAAAAATCTTAATT
>APFE031562817.1:0-12977 GCA_000404065.3 Pinus taeda | reverse complement strand
AGCAGCAAAAGACAGGGAGACCAGCACGGGTGTAGAAGGTAGACAGGGGAGGAGAACGATAGAAACAAGAGTTCGAATAGCAGAGCGGGCCTATAATGAATGAAAAACCCAAAAATTTGAAGAATAATAGAGCACTGGGAGGAGGAGGCCATTCAAGCTCAATCAGAGGAAGAAATGGAGGACTGGATGGATCTTATGCCTGACCCAGGCCATACCCGAGGCAGAATGACTCTGTATAAGCAATCCCTGCACCTCTATTGGGTCATGAAAAAACTTATGGCCAAATCCATGGAACAGATAGCCTTAGAGATGGTTGAATTGTCACAGGGCATCCCCAAGTTGAAGAAAGAGATGAGGAACATCTTGATCACACTGCTCATGCAAGACAAAAGGCTGGAGGATCTTCAGAAGCAGCTAGAGGCGAATGGCCTGGTGGTCAGGAAGGAAAAGGAGCAGCATGAGGATGCCGGGACTCAATGAAGATAGGCATGTTTTTTCTGATATAGATAGAAAATGCAAATTTTTAGTTTTTCCTTAGATATGCATAGGAATTATGATAAGACTTATTTGTAGCTAGTTTTCAATGTTACTAGTTACCAGATGAATGTTTACAAAGCATGTAAAGATAGTATTAAAACATTTTATTTTTGGTCTGCAGTCAAAAACTATAGGTGGTCAATAAACCTGGTTTCCCTTCGGGGCAGGTTGAGATCACCTTAAGATTGTATTGGTTTTCTTTTTTTGATAATAGAGAATGGTAACTCCCCAGATTACAAAAAAAAAGGATAATTTTTTTTGAACTTTTTATCTTTCCTCTTCTTGGGCGTAACCCATTTTGTGTGAATTAGAAGTCCAATATCACATTTAAGCCTTTAATAATTTTTCAAGAATCATAACACAAAAAGACAAATTTTCTTGTATATTAATAAAAATAAATGTTCACATTGTCATATGTCACACCACTTGATGCACTTTGACTTGTTAGGGGAAATTGAATATTCAATTAAGAAGGTCATAATATAAATTTACCAATGATTATTACAATTCAATTATGTAATTAGATTAAACATAAGCACCTTCAAAAGACATATTTAGCATGTTTAAAAAAGAAAGTTATATTTTTTTTAAAATAATTGTCTTTGCTTTGAAAATGATTTTATTAAATTAAACACAAATATAAATCAAAGGATAAAATTTCAACTCCATGTTTGTATTTTTGAAATATATTTTGATTAAAATATTTTCAAACAAATTAAAATGAACATAATTGAGTTAAAATATAAGGTTGAACTTTTTCCTCGTTTTCGTATAATATTATGATATTATGTATCTGTAAAATCATGACACAAAAAAGTAAAAAATAACACAACAAATAAACACATATTAAAAATAAAAAACATATTTTAACATTATATCATTATAAAGCATCAATTTCTAGCTAATTAATTTCTAAAGTACATAATTTCTTGCAAATTATGATAAATGTATTGAGTAGTTCTGGTTGCAAAAAATCTATCATCATAATCATTTGTGATATTATAGTTATTTTTATTATTGAAATATATGTTAATTGATAAATGTTATGATCATTTTTTGAAATAAATGGGATGTTGTTAAATTGAATATGAATTTGCACATAAAATAAGTTAATACCCAAATTGAACTCGTTTAAAGTGTAATTGTTATATACTATATTTATGTATGGGTAAAGCCATTATATATGCACAAACACAAACATATACAAAAAAATATAATATAATCACAAACATTTGAAATTCTACCATAAAATATAAAATTGTAATTAATTATAAGAATATATTAATTTAAAATAATTGTAATTTTAAAATACACACATTGAATAGTGTTGGTTACAAAAAAAAATACATTTTCATTCATGATGTCATGGTCATTTGCCAAAATAGGTGAACTTTTATTAAATTGAGCATAGATAAGCTACGGAAGCATTCAATTCATTTGAAGTGTAATTCTTGCATTGGATACTATGCATTCTTAAAATTATCATATAATTTTTTTCTATCAAGTTATTCTAATAAAAGTTTTTTATGTTCAGGAATTTATAGGCATACAAACACAAAGAAACAAACCAATACATTACATAAAATAAAAACACAAACATCTAAAATTTTACGATCACAAAACGTCGTTTCGTTACTAATTAACAATATATATTGGTTAAAAATCATTCTCAAAGATGCATTGAATAGTGATACCTACGAAAAATCCATAACCATTCATGATGTTATGGTCATTTGAAAAAATAAATGAAATTTTGTTAAACTAATTGCTAATTTGAACATGTATAGTTTAATACACATTCAATTAATTCAGACTATAATTCTTCCATATTATATTTTATGTGTGTAAATCATCATAGAGGTAATTTGTATCAAGTCAATAGAAAAATTGGGCAATGGACTTCCATATGGGATATTCTAATGAAATACTTTTTTGTGTTCTAAAATTATACACATAACAAGAGAATAAAGAAACAAACACATACATTTCATAAAATAAAAACACAAACATTTAAAATTTTATCATCACAAAACATCAACCTGTAACTAACTATAAAAAAACATAGTAATTAAAAACACTTATAAAAATATTGTGCATTGGATAGTGGTGCTTATAAAAATTCAAATTCATTAATGATGTTGAAAAAATAAGATTTTATCAAATTAAACAACAATTTAAAGATTAATAAGTTAATTCACACGTTCTACTCATTCTAAAAGTAATTTTTGTATATGATATTAAATATGTGTAAAAATATTATACCCAAAGAAACAATCACAGGCAAACAAAAGCACAACAAAAATACATAACATAAATTAAAACCACATACATTTAAAATTCTATCATCATAAAACATCCATTTGTAAATTAATTTATAAATTTTATGTTTATTTTCTTGGATATATTTTTAATTTTACATTGAATGATTGTGGTTAAAAGAATATGCATGCTCATAGTCACCTATGATGTTCTGATTATTTGTATTTTTTTAAAGTATATATTGATTAAAAAAAATAATGAAAACTTGTGATTTTCAAACATACAAAATCTAGTGATGATTCTTACAAGGAAAATCCATAGTCATTATTACGTGTGGTATTGTCATGGTCATTTGTATCTATAAAATTTATTGACTAAACATATTTGTCAAATCTTGATTTTATACTAAATAGATTTAACAAGGTATAAACTTCACCCATTTTGTACCATAAAAAATTAATTAATTAATACACTAATTATGAACTTACAATCATTGAATCAAATAAAAAAAATGATTAAAATGTAAGTTAAGAATATATTATTTAAAGAAACAAATTAAAGATTGAAAGGGGAACCGTGTCAAGAGGATGAGCTTGGTGTGATGGCTAGGGTTTCTTAGTGTTTTCTCTTTACTTATGTGGTTGGGTTTCTTCAAACATCAAATCCACCTTCTATGTCATCGCTAGGGAATGATCTCACTGCTCGCGGGTCTGATAATGGAGTTTTTGAATGGATTTAATATTGGTTTCAGTCTCCCGCATGACGACGGAGACTGATAGGCTAGGCCATTGGTAGTATCATTCACCATATTGTCGATGTAGAGTATCTTCTCACCCTGTACGTACAGAATGGCATAGATGGAAGTGAAGGAAGTCACATTCATGAGTTGGGAATGGACTTGTGTAGGATTAAAGCGAGTATGGAGCAGAAATATTATAACTTCATGCATTAGTTGGGAATGAACTTGTGTAGGATTAAGGCAAGTATGGAGCAGAAATATTATAACTTAAGCAATGTCTTTTGGTAGAAATCAGATAAGAGAAAGTTTTGGCGAACACATTTCGAACGAGCAAGTGTGGTTCATCATAAGTACCAAAACAATGAACGAGATTTGTTGGTTCGAAACACATGGGCCAAAAATGTCTCTTATGTGATTTCTACTGAAATATTTTTCTTAATTCAGTATGGATCACAGAAGATTGAATATAGAAATCTTATAATTGTCTTCTCTTAGTAAAAATAGAAATATTGATACGATTTGGAGGCAAAATTTTGTCTACGAAAGTGAATGTTCCACCTCAAACACATCTGGATATGTTCGTAGGTTTGTTGTTAAAGATCCCAGATCTGGATATTCCCAATCCCCTAAGTACATTAGGTTGTTGAAATGGAGGAGTAGCATTATATATGGAGAGTCTCCTTCACATTTTTCCATATCATAATTTTCCTCCATCAAAGTGGGTGAGTTCAGTGATTTGGCCATCACTTATGAAATTAATACTACCATAGAAATCCCTCTCCCTCTTTTCATCTCCAAACTTATTCATTTATTTGGCTGAAGATCTGTATGACTGTAAAGTATGGGCACTTGATCTGGTAGCCTTCCAATTTTTTATCAAATCCCCGCATGGAAAATCAATATTATTTTGGGTTCGGGACATAGAGAATGTCAAACATTTAAAGCACAATACCATGCACACTCTGGGTATCACGATGCTCTTACAAAGTCTGATGTTCAGAGGAAAATCCATGTAGGAAGATGTGATGTTACAAGATTATAACATCCTCCCATCATCCACCATCATATTAAACTTGAGGCTTCGAGGAGGATCACCTCGACCAAGAAATTCAAAGGGCACACAGGGAGTGTTTGGATCTAGTATTCACAAAGGAACATATTCGAATCAAGGGTAAGAAAATGGAGTCTTTTAGTTCATATATATCCTCAAATCCAAATTTGTTGCCTCGACAACAATAGATTAGAAACACAATATACCCAACCCCTTCATAGTGGAACAACTAAATCAAATCCAATTAATGATTGTAAGTGTACCATAAACAAATGATTTTTGCACAAAATATGAATCTCAAGTAGTATTATGCAGACTCAATAGTTTTTGGCCAAAACTAGTGGATCTTTTCCACTGGATATTCACAAATTGGACAATAAATTGTGAGATGCACCTTTGCTCCATGGGTGTTTTCATAGCAAAATTTACATCGTGAGAGGATTGTGAATCTATATTGCAAGAGGATCCATGGTTTTGGGGCTCTGCAGGACTTTTTGTCACCCCTTGGTTCCCAGATTTCAACGCCAATATAATGGTAGTATCTTGAATGTCAGTTTGGGTTAGATTGCATAATGTACCCTTATATTTTTGGCTCCATAAAGTGATAGAAGCGATTGGGAACATATTAGGGTGATATATAAAGAAATATGCCCAAATATTTAATTAATAAATCTACACGATCACCATAATTTATGTGGAGGTAGAATTAAACAAAGGATTGTCAGATCATATTTTGTTGACACACAACAAGAAATTCTCGACACAGTTCCTAGATTTTTGGAACACAACATTTAGATGTCAAATAAGCTGAAAAATGGGACATCCACAAAATTCATGTCCTCATGCCAAGAAAGTGCCTCAAAGGAAGAAGAAAACAAGAAAGCAACTGAAGGGATGGAAATTGTCACAGATTTTTCTTGATGAAGAAGAGGATTATGAAGAATTGGATCCTCCTACCAATGAAGAAGACCAAAATACACAAGAAAATGTAGAAAAGGGGAGCCCTATTCATCAAGTTTTAGGAACTCCACCAAACACATCGAGGCAGGAGATGGGATTCACTGTATAAATGAAGACAAGGGACTCAAAGTTTCATCATGTATCTGAAATTTCAGATTCAGATAAGGAAAATCCAAGGATGAATGAAGGGACCCAACTAGAACTTGTAATGGCCACTCCTTCCTAGGGAGAATGGACAAAGGTTAAAAAGAATAAATGGAGAAAAGGGTAACATGCTTACCACCATTTTGGAGTTGTATTTTTGGTCTCTGTGATCACCATTTTTGATTGGCACGATTTAATGCATTATCAACATCTACAACATGTAATTTTCTTGTCATTATAAAATTATTATTTTTCCTAAGGAAAAAAGAATATATTAATTATAAATAATTATAAAAGAATCTGATTTTCAAATACACATTGAATAGTATAGTGGTTGTTACAAAAAAAGAGCTTTGTCATTCATGATGTCATGGTCAATTACCAAAATAAGTGAAATATTATTAAATTTACCATGGATAAGTTAATGAAAGCATTCAATTCATTTGAAATGTATCTCTTGCTTTGGATACTATGCATGATTAAAACCATCATAGAAGTTATTTGTATCAAGTTTGTAGATAATTTGTTTAGTGGCCTTCCATATTGTATATTAAATAGATGTTAAAGTGAATTCATGTTGCCAATAATAACCAACATGAACTTTGACTTCGGCGTAAATAAATGTTTACTCTGCTCCACACTCTCCCAACTGATAGAGTCAAGACCACAACGGATGACTTTTTCTGAGTGCCTCAAACTAATTACTACAACCCTAGTATTTTGCCAACATCAGTAGTTTCTCAACACCTCCCGTCATCACTCATCGCCTTCAAGTCATCAGAAAATTCAAAAGTTGTACAACACGCCTAATAAGACTATGACATGCTGATTTTAAAAAATTCAATATAAATTCATATAATTTGGTGGAATGAAGAACAGAAGAGATGGTGGCTCGGGTGCAGATGGGCTACATCAAATGAGAACGAAGGAATTCTAATTTGCCACTTTTAACTTTCTGCCTAGATAGTCTACTTGCGATTGGCCATTATTGGAGGATGGGTTCTGAGCAATTGCGAGTGAGTTTTCCATTAATTATTATTGTTTTCTTTTTGTTTTATTAAATTCATATTAATAAAATGTTTTAGGGATTGCATTATGATGATTTATTGGGTGTATTTGATGATATTAGATTGATAGCTCCATGTCATTTTTTTGTTTGTAGATTTTATATTTGAGTTTGAATTTTATTTAAAGGGTTTAAGAAAATTTAATAGTCTATTTAAATTTTATTTAGGTTTATTTTTAAATTTCTAGAATCTCTTTTGTTTACACTTTCAATTTAAGTCTCCATAAATATTAGGTGAAAGCTATTTTAATTCTTTTCATTGCATATAATAATGTCATAGAATTTATTTTATTCTTTTCCCCATTTTATTGTAAATTAATTCTCAAAATTTTAACAATGTAATTATTTTTCTCTTTATTTATTATTAATACCTATTTTTTAATGTATTTTCATGGAGATGGAGAGTGAAGATGATTTAGAATTACAATTTGTAATTTTTTGTTTATTTATATGTAAGTTATATTATTATTTGTAAACAATCAAAAACTATATTGATAAGATTTGTACTTATTTTCACAGAGGGGAGTTTCCCTCTCTCTAATAGCTCAAGATAGCTATGGATATGGTTTTATGTGAGGTATGTCTAGTGCAATTATGGTTATTTTGTTCTTCTGTTTTTTTCTCTCTTCTTAAAGAAATTTACTGAAAAAAATTGGGAATGTAGAAAAATTTATAAAATGGTGATATTTTTTTTTAAATAAATTGATCTTCGTAATGAATGAACAATGAAACTTTAAACAAAATAAATAAATAATTAAATTGAACTTCCTTCTTCCACAATGAACTTGGGTTGTACAAATTCTCTTCCTCATTGATCAAACCTTAAGCTGCGTATGTCTACGCTTCATTTGGTAGTCACATTAGTCCTTCAATGGTGATGCATTTAGTGCCAACTTGGTCCAATATCACACTTCCCTCAAATAGTCCACATGTGTCCAATACCAAACTTTGCAACCTGGACCTCTGATTCGACTAGCAACTCAAAATCAACAAGAGGATACACATACCTTTCTTTCCAACACACTCTTGGTCCTCTTGTCCTAAAGATCTAAGCTTCTCGAGATATGGTTAGGCCACACCATCAACCCTAAATAACTACTCCCAACTATATTTCCCTTCTCCAAAGACATTCTCTTGTTTTGATCTCCTTTCTAGACTTCCAAAGAATTATTTTGGGTGTAAGAAAACTCCTCAAAATACACTACAATTATTTGTATCACAACAAGAAGTGATCTGAGATATCTAGAAACGAAGACACTATTTTTTATCTACCTCTCTCCTCGGAGTAACTGTTTCTAAGCTAGAGATGTTTTACAAGCCCTCTCGACCATCCAGATTATGCGTCCAACATGATGTTGAAGCAGCAATTCGTTGTGGCCTAAATAGAGATCCGAACACCGCACAAAAGTAGAAAAGAAAATTACTCAAACTTAGATTAGAGTTGCAACCTTGTTCATCATGGCTATCCACACCGATACATAACGGAAACTTCTGCACATATTGTGCCAAATTCATCCTCCGTGTTAGCTAGTTAGCTACCTCAAGTTCACTATCTATCTCAAAGTTATACCTAATTTTATTTGCACTGCTGATGTGCTCTAAATGTGCAACAATTAACTTCTATTTATATGCACACACATGGCTCCATGAGTTTTTCCTTGGCGTGGATTTTAACCCAAGTTGACCCACCCAACTAGAAACATTAACCACCAACCACATATAAAAATTAATATCTCTTATTAGAGACCTCTATTTTGAGTGAATTTAGCTAATCTTTTCTCCTTTAGATGCCCTCTAACACCTACAAGCGTCAAATCACTCAAAGTCTAGTTGTTTTTTCCGAGTTAATTTAGGTACAAAACCCCAAGCTTGGGTTCCAATGCCATATCAATTCTGCTGCTCTTCTTCATCCAAACATCCATCGCTAGGGCTTCAAGTTCTTCCCAAGATACTAAATCTCAACAAACTCTTTAGATATAGATCCACAAGAGTTTTCATATTAGACTACAACTGACCATATGCTTATAGAACTAAGTCAATAGGCTAACACAATATTTCCAATTCCACCACAAGCTTGAGAAGGGCTGGGGGATATAATTTTATGCTTTTTAGACACTAAAAAATAAGAATAAAGGAAAGAAAAATTAATACCCAAGTCCATTTAAATTTTACATCTAAGTACCTATCATAGAATCTTCTAAGAAGATTGCAGGTTAAGACTCACAATGTTCGAACTTGATTCACACATCAACATATAATACCAATTGACAAGAAATTATAGTGGGTATTTAATTATATGGCTCACAATAGCTAGAGAATTTACACTCAGTTTCCTAAGAAGTGTTGGAGCATACCCAAGAAAAGGGTATAAGTAGAAAAACAGCATAGAATTGCAACAATTTTTAGCATCGCCTATTGGAAGAGATACCTTGTAGTAACTTGAACATGTCAAAGATGTATTCATTGAAATAAAAATAGAGAAAATGATGGTAGATTAGAAAATAGAGGAGAATCAACAATTCACTTCAACCAAAGTTAGCATATAAAATGGAATTTCGACACAGACAGAATTGAGGACAGTTGAGTTATTGCAATGAGAAAAAAGAATATCTAGACATCAAATTGACTTCTAATTCACCCTGTGTGACTACCACAACAATTATTGAATAAAAGGATTATGAAGATAAGGTGTCATCCAAGCAAGTTGTACTCGGGAAGTCCCATATAATAATACTATGTGAGAAGATATATTAATGGAAATTCTAAAGAAAACTACTTTACAAGCAGATGTTACCTCAACCTCACCTACAACTGACGAACAAGTTCCTCTAGTAGAGTCAAATACACCCAACACTTGAGCTCCATAAGTAAAGAAAGGTTAAAAGAAACATCTACTAAGAAACCCGACCTAAGGCATGCTTGAGATAAACCAATATTTGAAGCACTAGAAAAATCTATGTGAGCAACGTAGAAAAAAACTAAAAGAAGGATATTGGATAGTAGCAATATTTAGCAAAGACAACAACAACAAAGGGATATTTAGTTAGAATGTTAGAACCAGGATATAAAGTGCAACTATTAGAACATAAAATACTAGTTGATCACCAATTGTTAAGGCACATATCACTACCCAACAAGGTAGAATATTTAAAATACTTAAAAGCATTTGATGCCCATGAAAGTATAGCTGTATGGAAATGGTCTATATTTTATCAACATATTAAAGTGCTTCCACCAACTACTTATCAAACAACATCCCCTATGACTTCAACACCAACAGATGCAATAGCACAATCATATCGATCATCTTCCTAATAATATAAATTCAATTTCTTTGAGCCAAGCTTTTAGGATGTTCTCTCTCTTTTGAACAACAACATCACACTTAGGAAATTGAACTTGAAAGTTCCAATTGATCGACCAGGGAAGGGAAAAGAAGAAGAATTCACATTTTAAATCTTGTATATGTAATTCAAGAAGTTCTCGTGACCATGAAACTAGATCTCCTAATTAGCCAACCACCCTTCTGGAAGAACTTTTATTTATTTTTTTTCTAAAGCAAGTATGGATCATTCTATTCCATAAAACTAAAAAGATAGTGTACAGTTTTATATGCAGGTAGAACCTTAAAGTTTCACAAAGAATCTCGAGCCCATGGAAAAATGAACAAAAATGCCACCTGGCTACCGAAAAGCATGAGAACCAACTAGGATCACTGCTTTAGAGGAAACCCTATTCATCTGAGTCATCCAATAAAAAGGCAATAAGATTGACAGTTGAGGAGGATATTGCTCCGTAAAAAAGGCCGAAGTATAAAAGTCTCGCCTCCCAAGATGCATGAACCATCGCAACCATTGATTGTTGTTGACTAGATCCAATGGATGATGTCGATATCACACTGGATAATAAGGGTCGATGATAGTGAGAGGGGAAGAGCGGTTATTGGAACCCTCTCCCTGCGATGTGTTGGAGGGAGAATGGCATCGCGACATTTTCATCAAAACTGCTTTCCAAGAAAACACTGTGCGATCAACCAGAAACTACCTGGAGGGTGGTAAACCATGCCAAGACTCCAAATTCTTGAAGGCCCAGCCACTGGAAAACACAGGGCTCTATCTGCACTTGTGGATTATCCTTGCTTGAACCTGAAACCCTAAATATATAAGGGGTTTGTCATTAAACGAAGAATTGACAAACTCATTTTGATCCACACGGTAAACAAAGAGCATCCTCTCGTTTTCTTTGGGAGTATGAGAGACCAGACTGGGAATCCACTACACCACATAACTGTCTATCTGATAATGATGACACAAGTTGATGTTGAAATGAAAGGTTGAGTCAATTTGATCCCTGGTCCCAGGCTCTGTCTTTAAACTCCAGCTTATCATTATCTGCATGTTCCTCAACAACCATCTTTAACCTGCTTTGCGACAGTTCATGCCAATTTGATGTCACTCTGATCTCTGTACTGATAACACCCTGGTTTGCGAGCAAATCAGTCACTTCGCTTGCCAACTTGTGGACATGCTTGAAGCTAACAGTATGGAGGCTTTGAAGGCAGTTTTGAACCCATTGAAATCCTTGAATTAGTCTCCAATTTTTTGAGACTTTTTTTGGCTTAGAACCCACGCTCATTTTCTTGAATGAATTGATAATAAGTTTAGAGTCAGCCTCCACTATCACATTTTGTCTATTGGCCTGACTTAGGAGCTCTAAACATTGTTCCATAGCCATCAACTCTTCCAATTTATTAGTGGCATGTCCCAAATGATAGTGGAAAATGAAGAGGACAATACCTACCTCATCTCTAAGGACCCCTCCATAACGAGTTTTCCCTAGGTTGCTTTTTGAGGCTCCATCTATGTTGTATTTCAAATATCCCTTTGGAGGAGGGTGCCAAAAATCCTTTGCTTCCCTCGAGGAGATTGGGTTCCTATCTAGACCCTGAGGAGAGATGCCTTGCAGGCCCAGTGCAAAAAGAATTCTTAGGTCAATAGCTGAAGGAGGGTTCTTGGGGATGTTTCGAACTATGGTGCTAACCGTTTAATTGATTTGTTTTAAGATCAACTCAAAAATGCATTGGGAAGTTCTCTTTACTTCTTTAAAGATTCGGTTGTTCCTTTCTTTCCAAACATTCCAGACAATGAAGCTCGGAAAAAGGGCCCAATCTATGGCTAGAACTTCATTGTCTGTAAAATCCTTTCTCCAGTTGGTGAGGGTGTTGCAGATGTTATTTTTGTCTATATCCGTCTGTTGGAAAATAAAAGAAAAAGAGTCCCACAGACTAGAGGAGAACATACAAATGTTGAGAAGGTGCTCCATTGTTTCCTCCTGCCCGTCACAAAGACGACATCTGGAATGTCTGAGAATGCCCCTTTTCCTGATATTGTCCCAGGTTAAAATTTTCCTGTGCTCAACGAAAAGAAACCCTTAGACCTAAGGTGAAGATCTATACTTCCTTTAGGTTTCTAGTGGTATCTGATCCATGATTGAAGAGATTTTTAAGTGGGCCATAGTCCCATGAACTTGTAGATGATGGCATATATCCCCATATGTTCCCTGTATGCCTGCTGCTCCGGATTATTTAACACCACCCTCGGAGTTATGTCTGTTCTGGCTTTGCAGGGTCCCTTGTGTTTCGTGTCTTTAATTTCCTGTTGTTTGTCCTCTACCTCCTTGTCGTTTGTGTGATATTGATTATTTTCTATGGGTTCTACTGACCCCACTTCTGTGCTCTTGTCTCCTTCCACCCTTGTTTCCCTAACATCTTCGAGAGGCTTTTTCCCCTTGCCGTCTAGGGCCTTCTTGTAGGAGGGAGTGGAGCTCCCTCCTCGTCCAGCCTTCATAGGCATTAAGAAAAACCCCTGCGCACATTGAACTAATATTGTTCTTCCCTCTATTCTCCTGTGCCTCATGTCAAAAAGCATTCTCCAAATGTGATCTTCCTAGAACAACTTTTATTTCATTATAAGGATTTAAATGTTTTAATTTATGGTGTCAAATTTTGTAAAAATTTTGTAATACTCCAAATCTTCCCTTCTCTATCACAAAGAAGATATTAAGGGTAAGGGATATGTTGGAGGGGCTAGTCGACTTAGTTGATGATCCCAAACAATTCTAGAATTGATATTATGAATTCGATAAACTTTGTAGTTGAGTCAAGAGTCTAAGTTAGATAGGCTAAATTAGTTTTTACAATTAAATTTTTGTTACTATCTCGA
>APFE031562807.1:242616-286631 GCA_000404065.3 Pinus taeda | reverse complement strand
CCATAATGAATTAATTAATTATTTCCAAGCAGCTGGTGAGACTAAATTCGATTTTAATTCACAATTTTAATTCAAGGAGAAATTAAAATTGGAATTTTTGGATTCTATTTTTATCATTTCTTGTTTCTATTTTCAACACGATCAACAAGTAGCAACGACAATATACTCTGCTTCAACAGTCGATAAATAAATGGAGGCTTGTTTCTTGCTGATGCATGGTACCAAGCATTTCCCTAATAAGAAAGTTGCACCAGAGTGCTTTTCTTGTCATCAATACTGCCAACCCAATCAGAATTAGTGTAGGCCTTCAACTTAAATTATTTTCTCTTAGAATACCATACTCCATATTCTGTTGTTCCTTGACAATATTTGAATATCCTTTTGACAACAACAATGTGAATTTCACGCAGGAAGGCATGAAAATTGGCCACAAGACCCACAACTTACATGATGTCTGGCCTCGAGACTATAAGATACAACATGCTTCCTATCTTGGATCTATACTCAACCTGATTTACCAGTGATGTCTCATCTTCTTTGTACAATTTGTATCTTGTAGTCATAGGTGTGCTCACTGGCTTGCAATCTTCTAGCCCAAACTTCTTCAAAGTTTCATTGAGATATTTGGATTGAGAGATAAACACCTTGTGGAGACTGAGAGATTTGCAGACTTAGAAAGAAGGATATCTCTCCAATTATGGATATTTCAAACTATATCTGCATACATTTTGCGAATTTATGCTCAAATTGTTCCATGTCACTGCCAAATATTATATCATCCACATACAGTACTACAATTAGTATATGGTCGTCTTCAAACTTTATGTATCAATTGTTGTCAAACGTACCTTTCTTAAAGCCTTGTTGCTGAAGGTATTTATCCATTCTTTCATACCAAGCTCTAGGAGCCTGTTTTAGTCCATATAGATCCTATTTCAATTTGAATACAAACCCTTCATGTATGGTGATTATAAATCCTTTTGGCTAACTCAATGTAAAATTATTCTTCCATATCTCCATTGACAAATGCAAACTTCACATCCATATGATATACCTTGATGTTTTTATAGTAGGAAATATCAAGAAAGATTATGATAGCTTCCAATCTTGCTACTAGTGCAAAGGTTTCCTCAAAATCTACCTTTTCTATTTTGGCATACCCTTTGTAGACCAATCGAGCCCTTTTCCTGATTACTTGACCCTGCTCATTCAACTTGTTTTTGAAAGCCCATTTGGTTCCAATAACATTTTTCTCTTTAGACCTTGGAATAAGCTCCCAAGTGTCATTCGTTTCAATCTGGTTAACTTCTTCATTCATAGCTTTCACCTAGAACTTGTCCTCACTTGATTGGCTGCAGTTCTTGGGTTCAATCTATGACAAAAGACCCATACTTATATAACTTGTATTTCCAACAAGTTTCCTATTGGTATACACACCATGTATTTGATCACCAAGTATCTGACTCTCAAGATGTTCCTTCTATACATACTTGAAATGTGTCTTTGGCCTTGGAGATGAGCCTTCTTCCTCAACTTCACTATCTGAATTTGTTTCTTCTAGATCTACGAACCTCATATCTGGATTTTCTTCATCATATGAGTTCATGTTTCTTTTAGAGGACTCAGGTTGTGAATATATTTCATCTATTATCATGGAAATGCAATCCTCAATCTTGTTTGTCCACTTGTTGTAACACTTATATCCTTTACTTCTAGGATTCTTATCATTTCTTTTGATAAAGCATTTTATCCCAAACACGTTGAGGTGTTTAACTGATGCATGTCTTCCCTTCCACAACTCATACAATTTTTTATTACTATTAGGTATGAGTTGAGTTACGTTTTACAAATACACTGTTATATGTGTTGCTTCTCTCTAGAAGATGTGAGACACATCTGCTTCATCCAACAGTTCCGTTACCATTTCCTGGATTCTTCTATTCTTTCTATCCACTAAATACTACCTCATGACATCGTTCTCTTCACAAAATTCTTCAAACTCTCTTGAAGTGTACTCTCCTCCTTTGTCTGATCTTGAAATTTTTATATCTAAGTATTTCTCATTTTCTACTTGAGATTTAAAATTTTAAATTCTTAAATGCTTCCAACTTTTTTTTTAAGAGCACAATCCAAGTGACCTTGGTAAAATATTCAATGAGCAGCATGAAATGTCTTTCTCCTTTTGGGGTTTTTTCTCCAGATGGGCCACAAATATTTGTGTGAATGAGCTCCAGCAGTCTAGACAAGGATAACTCATTTTTCTTGAGATGAGTCCTAGTCTTCTTGCCAAATTGGCCTGACTTGTATATTGAGTTACCAGGCCTTGATGGTCTTGGTAATCCTCTCATGACTCTCATATTTCTAACTTTTATCAAAATGTCAAAATTAATATGTCCAATCCTTTTGTACCACAACCATGCTTCATTCATTTTTCTTAAATAGAAGTTAACCCTGGAATCATCAAACACATATACATTATTATGGGTTCTGATTTCTTTTCCCATCAGCTTTCCATTCTTGAGGTTGTGGATCTCACCATCCTTGGATCGAAAGGTCACATCATAGCCATTATAAAAAAATTGGATAACACTAAGTAGATTGTTCTTGTGAACTTCAACATACAACACATTTTATGCTCTTGTCTTTTGATCAAGACTAACTATGCCTTTACCCTTAATTCTTTTTGGAGCATTGTTTCTGAAGGTGACATTATTTCCTCTGTCCTCTTCTTTTAGTGAAAGAAATTTTCTTTTATCTACAGTCATATGCTTGGAACAACCACTATCTGCATACCATATGTCCTCTTGATATGAGTTGATAAAGCAAGTCCACACTGTATGCTCTTTTTAGTCTTTCATTTCCATCTCCCCTTATCCTTTTGGATAGTTAGCTATTTAATATTTTGGAACTTAGATAGGTTTTCAAACCTACTTCGGCACTCACTTGCCTTGTGCCCAAAATTATTACATTTGAGGCATTCTACTTCGCTTAACAAGGGAGAGAAGACATTTCGATCTTTGAGAGGAGAGTTTTGAGATCTAAAATTACGATACTTATTATATCTATAATTTTCATCTCTTTCAACTTTGATCCTTCTACAATCAACAAATTTATGTCCAAATATATGACACTTATAATAATGACCATAAAATATATAGGCATGCCTATTGTTGGAAGTCTTATGAGCTTGTGCATGAAGGTACCTTGGTTTTCTGGCTAATTGATTCATTCTCCATTGATGATCTCCTCTTTGTGTTGTTGCTCTTTTTCCTTTATTGATTCTCTCTTAATGCTTCTTTACATAGATCTGCAGTTCTTCGAATCCTATAGACCTCAAGTTTATCTTATCCATAGAAGATTCTTGTCTTTGAGTATCCCAGACCTATTTTGATTCCTAAGGGCCTTTGGCTATTTAGAATCCGATCTAGTTTCCTTGTGCCTTATGCAAATTTTTCATCTAAACCCTTTTCAGTCTTTATTCCCTTAAGGTATGTTCTTAGAGAGACAACCTATGCCTCAAGACTATGATAATTCTCTTCTGATTCATGGATCAAGTCTTGAAGAACCTCTTCCTTTTGGTTAGATTCTTCCATTTTAACTTTAAAAGAAAAAATATCATAAGTTTGCATTTATTTGAGATCATTTCCTTCCTTAACCTGATTAGCTCCTATTTTAATTGCTTGTTCTCTTCTTCTAGTTTCTCACATGTTCCTTGTTTTTATTCTAGTAGAAGGATTAAACTATCTTTCCTCTTGATAGCTTCTTCAAGATTTTCTTGTTGATAAGAAAACTCCTCATTATCAGAGTTATACATACCTTCTTTAGCACGTTGTACCTATTCCTTTAGTTTCTTATTCTTTTTCCTTACCTTCATTAACTCATCAAGAGAACTAATGAGTTCCCCTTCAAAGTTCATTACTCCTTCTTCTACTTCCTCTTCAAGGTCCATAATACTTTGTTTCATGGAGTGTGTTTCAAAATCCATAAGTAAATACTTATCTGAATCATCCTCTGAAGAGTTTTCATTGTCTAACTCTGGTGTTGAGCTATCCTCGTTGGAGTAGAACCCATTCTTCTTATAGATCTTTTTATTCTAATGTTTCTGAGACTTGTTTCCAAATTTATGATCGTCTTCCTTTTCATCCTTTTCTTTATAAGGGCATTTGGACAAAAAAATGTCCAACTCTTCAATAGTCAAAAAATTCAAAGGGAAATGTCCCTTTATATTTTCCTGAGCCACACTTTAGTTTCTGGCTAGTTGAGCCAACTCCTAATCATTTTCATAGCTAGAGAAATCTTTATGATCTTTGTGCTCCTTGGCCTTTTTAGATGCTTTGAATGTTGCTTCCTTAGGTTCAAACTTCTCTCTTCTTACTCTCATCTCATATGCTATGAGAGTACCATGCAACTAGTCCATCTTGAGATCCTTTAATTTAGCCATTTCTTCAATAGATGATACTTTGGAATTAAATCTCATGGGTAGATATCTTCATATTTTCTGAACAATCATCTCTTCCTTGACCTCTTCACCAAGTCCTCTTATCATATTGGCTACTTCATCAACTTTGAGGAAGTACTTTGCTATGCTTTCATCTTCACTCATTCTCAAGCTCTCAAACCTCATTTTGAAGGTTTGAAGTTTTGACCACTTGACTTTGTCATCCCCTTCATGACTCTGATTAAGATTTACCCACACTTCCTTAGCAGACTTACAGTGCATAAATTTTATAAGTTGTGATTGACTAAGACCAAAGAGAATGGAATTCTTGGCATTAGCATTATTTCCATATATTTTTTTATCATCTGCATCAGTAGGAGGAATATCAGGGACATTATAGTCTACTAACACCGAAGTCCAAACATCTACTCCTAGGGACATAAGATATGCTTCCATCCTTACTTTCCAAAATGCATAGTTTTTCCCATCAAAGACTGGTATTCTACTTGGATAAACTTCTTAACTCTCTTGCCTAGACATAATTCCTTATAGATCTACCTTCCACAGGTTAAATTTATTCCTGAAGGAACTTGAATCTGATATCCATTGTTGGAATAAGGAATTACTTAGGGGGGTGAATAAGTAATAGAGAGATTATTAATTCTTTTCCTAAATATGCTTTGAATGTTTTTTATTTTCTATTACTTATGAGAAAACATATTTATAAAGCAAGTGAGCAACAATTTTAATCATTCATAGTTCATACAACCAATCACATGAGAAACATACACATTTTGACACCAGTGTTTTCACATGGAAACCCAGAGGGAAAACACCACCAATTTGTTGTTTGTTTATGATGTAATTTAAGAGCCTACTTATTTACATTAGTTTTTTTTGTTATAACCCACTCACAAGAGGCACCAACCCCCTTAGGTTAGAAAGCACCATATTTCCAAGAGGCGTAAACCTCTATTGGATGCAGGCTCCAATTTTCTCTTTCTACTGTTGTACTATTTAATGAAATTTTCAATATGAAAACAGAAGCATATACAATTATAGATAAAATGCCAATTTGGTTGGTTGGAGAAACAACTTCTGCTCTTGGTCCACTTCTCTTCGACAAACTCCCCTTGGTCTCATACAACTGATCCTTTCCCATTGCTCACAACAACATATATTCAGCACTCTGCCTTCTCTCGCACATGATCTCTACTCTTTATCTCTTCTCTCATTGTTCTTCTTACAACACACTCTCGGTTATCACTTCTCTCACTACTTCACACTTCGTCAATACACACTTCCCACTTTGCTTAATGGTGGTTGAATGGTTTTGATCCTCTAATGCACAGTGCACAATGTTGTCTCTGCTTCTTATGTCCATACTTCCCGCGTGTACCTCAGTATCTCTCCTCTTGTTGCTGTTACGTCTATTGGATTAACTTTGTGAGGGAATTAAACATAGAAATGGGCTTTTGAGTTCTTCACTGACTCACTATGTAATTGTCCATACTAAGAATTTAATCTCAGGTGGCCTGCACACTCTACCATGACTTCCCATGCTTATTTATAACTAGAAATAAAGTTAGCAAGAATAATATTTATAATCACATCTCTTACATCCACTTAATCATTAAACCAAAGATCGGTACAGTGCCCTCATTTGATCTGCCATATCACAGGTTGCCTCATATGGTCCAAAGTGCTTCAGTTGCACCTTGAACTATTATATTACTCAATTTCAGAGAATTATATATCTTTGATAATGGATGCATAATGGTTATGGTTGGAATTCTCTCTTGGATTCCATTTGTATCACATACCAATTAATTACATGAAGAATGTTATGTTAATACATTTCAAGGAAAGAAATCTGAAATACATCATGTGATTATGGTAGGTCATAAGGATAGTGTATAGGACACTGGTCCCACCATTTCCAATATTTGAAATAGTGCGAAAACGTTAGGTGCTAACTCAGCACAACACCCCTGTTTTAATGAACTCTTCCTTGCTCTGGTGTAGAGATACACATGCACTCCCACTTAGAATTTTTTGCACATTCTCTACTAATATGCATCACTCTTTCTCCTATAGTGGGACACTTCCAATTGCTATCTAACATTTATCACTTCCTACTTCATTTCTTTGAGCATGTTCAGTCTAAGAAGTGCTCTATTTATAGGATCATCCAAGATGATAGGAGTATCACATTTATTATTATATAATTTCTTGAATGGGGTCATCTTTAATAACCCTTGGTACCCATTGTTGTATATAGATTCAACCAATAGTAGTAATTCTTCCCACCTCTTTGGTTGATGTATGACATACATCCTCAATGTGTCCTTCATAACATTGTTTACCCTTTCACTTTGATGATCTACCTAAGGATGATATGTCCTACTAAAATCTATCTAGGCTCCAAAACAAACAAACAATGCCTTCCAAAAATTTGAAGTGAGCATGACATCCTGATATTAGATGATTTTGTTAGGTATTCCATGCAATTTGAATATTAGCTTCATGAAAATATAAGCTATGTCAATGGCCTTGTGAATGGACTTAACCATTATCAAATGAGTTTCCTTATTGAGTTTTCCTACTACCACAATAATGGCATCATGATTTTTGGTTTTATTTAGTACTCCGATAATGAATTCTATATATATGGCTTCGCATTTCCACTCAAGGATTAGGGTTGATTGTAGCAGTCCTTTTGTGTGCTTGCATTTTACTTTTACTTGTTGGCATTCTACACACCTATCATTGTACTAAGAAAAATCTTTCTCCATCCCTAGATAATATGATGATTTATTTAAGGTTGTCATCATTTTATAATATCTAGGATGACTTGAGTAAGATATTTTATGAAACTCATCGAATATTAGCTTCTTTAAGATATTCACACAAGGCACATCCCACATATCATTGCAAAGAAACATAATATCCTTTTGATTCTTGTTGTAAATATTACTTCACATGATGGATATTCTTGTCATGTGTCAATGCCTCTTTGATCTTCTACCCAACTTTCCTTTCCCTTAACATGATTTAGCTCAAAATCAAATTCACTAATTAAAGCTAACCATCTTTCTTATCTAGAATTTACCTTGGGATGATAAACAATATCTCATTCCTCCATGATCTGACATAAATACAAATATATTTCCAAGGAATTAGTGCCTATGCATCTTTAGGGCATGAAAAATTGTTTCAAGCTCTAGGTCATGAGAGGCATCGTTCTTCTTATGCTCATTTAATTCCTTGAGTCATAAAAAGTGACTTGTTCTTAGTTCATCAACACTTCACCTAGTCATTATGTACAACCATATGTGTATACCTAAAAGTGCTTTCCTAAATATTTTATCCTCAAAATAGGTGCACATGTGACCAATTTTTTGAGCTCTTCAAAACTTTTCGTTTACTATGATGTCTTTTCAAATTTGAATTATTTCCTCTATAGTTATTTTATTGGATTCCCAATCTTGTAAAAATATCGAATGATTTTATTGTAATATATGGCCATTCCCATAAAGGATCTAACCTTCCTGTCATTTCAAGGAGTGGGTCCCTCCATTAAGGCCTTAATATTTTTTAGCATCCACAACCACTCCTCTCCTTCAAATGAATTGTCCCAAATATTAGAATTTTGATTGGAATAATTCACATTTTATGTGTTTGGCATATATCTTGTGTTCACTTAGTAGTTGCAACATTATTGGGATATTTTTGTGTCACAATTAAAACCCTTCATAGGTCAATTATGGAGGTAGTCTTGTGTGCTGTAAACACCATATGTGCAGGAAATGTAAAATCTATCTAATTCCTAAAAAAACTAAATAATTACCTTCTAATATGATTTGATAGAATAACATATCCATTGGTAAATATATAAAGAAAAATGTGAAAACTAAAACAAAATGTGTACAGATCTAAGATGCTTCTAGCTAGTCATTTATCTGATATCCCCTAGCTTGGCTCTAGAATACAATATCTTATTGCTTGAGGGAAAGATTCATGTGCTCATTTGCAGGTTGGATTTGAAAGATACGATATTCTAATTTTTATTCTTATCTTCTTGAAACAAAATACTGAAATAAAAATATCAAGAGTTTAGATGTTGGAATGAAATTTGGATTATGACTATCTATAAATATCTTCTAGTTCTTTCCTAAGTAGTGGTCATAATAAAAACATTGTGGCTCAAACTGAAATTAAATAACATAAAAAAAATATAAGTTGCAATCCAAAAATACACCAACCTTTGTATATATACATTAAACTAGAGTAGACATGTATTATAGGGAAATTGTGCAAAAACTATTTAGACCTTAACTATCACAATAAGAATTACAATATTTGTGTAGGTCACTAATCAATATTGAATGTAACCATAAGCATGGTTTTAATATGTATATCCAAACATAGGGAACGTATTTTATGGGAATCAAAACTAGACTTGTATATTGATCAATTAAACTTTGAAACTATAAGTTAAACATATCAATTTAGTCCTTGTAACATAGATCACCTTCTAACAGACCAAGCATAGGAAAAATATCCTTTATAAACAAAATAACGGTCATTTTAGACCAAGGTTACCTATCACAAAGTGTAACATAATTCCTTTTCTCATATCTTGGTATTATATTGAAGTTGAATTAGAGAGAAAGGGGGTCATATTATGATTGGAAACAATTGATCTTGATATCTCATGATGATTCTCAACAATTTCTAGTGTATATATCTTACCCTACTTGTTCAATATAAATGAAAATTTGAAGAAAATATAGACGTATATGATATTGTCATACAATCATTAGAATGAAACAAATTAGGGTCAAATCTAAACTGAAATGGTAATATTTTTCCACACAACAATTCTTTGTATATAGTTTTCACAATTATATTCACATGGTTATCAATACATCAACCATGAAAAAATATTAAAGAACATTGTTTAGGTAGAAAAAGGACTATATATTATATATGCATAAAGAAAAAGGAACATTACAATTTAGGAACACAACTAGGGAGAGCCCTCCCATAGCTACCATCTAGGTAGATTACAATCAAGAAAGGTGAGAAATAACAACGAAATTATAAAACAAACTAGTATTCTATTAATCATAGCTACATTACAATAGGCTTTATAATGTATAACTTATACAGGGTTTGAGAAACCAGATGAAAATCACAATATCAAATAACTAACTCAACATTACAGTGCCTGGGTCTAACTATAAGTATCACAATTTACATCCAAATATTGCCCACAAGAGGACATGATATAGAGATAATATCCAATACTTTGTTCTAGGAAGAGAGCTCCTAACAATAGCTAAGATACTGAATAGTAGTTCTCCTTCTACTTTTGTAAACTTTTCCAAGTCGATTATTGGTGTGGTGAGACATATCAACTCCCGAGTGTGCACTTTATCAATATAAAAAATAGTGTTTTTTATGACTTCATTACTGGTATGCACAATATGGAATTCTTGGAACTTTTATTTGACTTTTGGAATAGTGCTCAAAGGGACTCAAATGTGTGTCGAGAAGAAATTTGCTAAAATTCCAGTAATCGTCAAATCTTACAAGTTAGACTCTTACATGGATAGGAATGAATGTGATGTATAATGACCTCGTGGTTCCCTAGCGTTCCATAATCCTTGTGGTGGTATTGGAAGTGAACTACATATCAATCATTAACAGAATAAATCAAAAATGCATTTAAATATAGTAAAAAACATAGGTTTTTAATAATCTAAGGTGTAATTCGTCATACTAATTATAGGTATTTTAAGGCAGTAATATAGATTTTTTTGGGAAAGGAAGATATAATAGGTAAGGAAATAGTATGGAAAGATGGAAGCTGGAGATGTTAATTTTGGGAGCCATCATCCCCCCACACCAAACATCTTACATGTCCCCATGGAAGAAATTGATAAAATTGGAAAATTAGACCCCATCAAAATTTCTTATAATATTACAATATTCTTAAGAGAGCCCTATAGAATTTATAAAAATGTTGCATCCTCCTTCAGTCATAATCCCTCTCTTGATCTATCTTCCCTGGGATGCATATGGAATGGATCAAAAATCTCGTTTTGTATCTTTTTGTTTTACAATTATAAATCCTTTATCTCCTCTTGAATTTTACAGCTTTTGGCTATGAACTAATCATTTACTTTCTGTAAATATTAGTCATAGTTTTAAAAATTGAAATCGGTTACTAGATTGGTCCACCTTGTTATTGTTCTGTATTTTAGAGGTTGAGGTATTAAACACATTGGAGAACATCAAACCACTTTTGAAGCTAGGATCTAGCCCTGCCAGCTTTAGAGAGGGATCTCTCTTTACAATTTAACTTTGCTTTTTAAGATGATATTAGGCTAGTTATAATTATGCTTGATTTTTTGTTTGAATTTGTGGTGGGCTCAAGTATTGCAGCAATAATGCTGCAACTCCTGGGACTCCCTTCTTTACTTTTATCAACCCAGTAGTTCGTAACAAACTTGGAAGCGACAGTGCTATATGCACAAGTACTAGCTCTTGTCGCGGCTGTCACTTGATCAGTTGGCACAAGTCCACTAGGAGCTTAAGCCAACTTCTATGAGCTCTTAGAAGAAGCTTTTAACTATGATGGATGAAAGCTAACTCAAAGGAGGCTAATCCACTTGCAGAAAGAAACTAAAAAGCTGAAAGGAAATGCAAACCCTAGCTTTACCAACTTACCCTACTTATGCAAGAAAAAGGATGAAAGCTACTGGAAAAGATGCCATTGATTATTTGGAAGGTTAAGTGCATGTGTCTAAGCTATTTCTGAAGTGAAATCTGAAAAGAAACATCTTTTTTGTATTTTGGAGTATGTTGGCAGAATTATTATGTATGTGCTTTAACTGTTTTTGACTGTGCAGAGGTGGATTGGCCAGAGGTAATGCTTGCAGGAGGTTGGGAAGGTGAGAAGAGGGCCTAAGGGGTCCCTAGCACCCTTCTAGAGAGTTTCACAGTGATTGGATCTCAAGAAACCACTTTCGTGAGCTTCTACAGGAAGTCTGTAGGGGTTCTACAGGATGTATTATAGCTTCTACAAAATGTTTCTACAGGATGTTCCGAAAGGGAATTTTGAAGGGTTGATGGTGGCAGAAAGGTGAAGAAGTGGGTATGGAGGTAAGATAAGTGAGGGAGGAGGTCTAGGACTTGGTGATTGAGGATGGAGAGTGGCTAAGGTGATTGGGTTGGTTAAAATATAAGAGAAGCAATGTTGCACAAGAAGGTAGGAACTAGGGCAAAGTGTGAAAACATGGCAAATGAGAGGCAAGGATCTGAGTTAGAGGGCGCAATAGGTTGCAGGGATGGGGTAAGGATAGGTGAGGAGGTATCACAGGTACTCTGCACGTTATTTTCCAAAGCTAACCAACAAAGACTAAGAAAACCAAAGATCTAGATATTCTGACCTAATTTGACCTAGAAACCATAAGCATGATGAACAAAAGTTTATTGGCAGCAATTCATGTAACACAACTATGGAAACCACTCAATAATGGATCTAAGCATGTAATTACAACTGGAACCAACTTTTTCAACTACGAATCTAACACTAGAAATTGCATGAAGAAGCAAGAACAATGTTTTTATGGCAGCAAGGACACCTTGGTCTCAGCGCATGGTCCCAAGGAGGGAGAGGTGAGATCAGGAGTTGCTTGGTAGCCCTTTCTGAAGATATTTTCTGTTACCAACCTATTAAATCAACTTAAAACATGAGAAACTATTTCTATTAGCAAAAATGAACTAAATAACCAAACAAGATTGTAACCTACTAGCAAAAATTAATTAAAAACAACAAAAAAACATATAACAATACACAGAGGAGGTCCTTGCACTTGGGTTGGGCCCAACCCCAATAGCTATAGGCTGCTAAAAAGAAGCTCAGAACTGAGGCAAAATGCAACTGATCTCCATTTTTCATAAAATAACCATGTTATAGAAATGTTTACAGCAAAAGCTCCACAAATGAGAAAAAACAGAGCAACACTAGAGTGCACAATACAAATGTTCCAAAAGTAATCTATGAAGGCTAGAGGCCTTCTTTCTTATACACTTCAAGGTCCTCCAACAACCCTTCTTAACTTAAGGGGCTCAGCTGCTCAAACTGCCAGTAAACAATCACTTTTCACAAAACTACTCGGCTCCCCTTGGGAATCGTTTTTGGTGGCCTGCTGAACTCTGAGCTAAGGGTGGAGAATTCGAGGAAGGGGCCATTTAGTGTAGGAGAAACCCTTCCTATGAATCCAAACTCTTGTTCCCTCATTGTTTGGTTGTCATCTAGCTCATAAATGCTTAGCCTTGGTCCAAAAGTTGTCCAAAAATCTGCAATAACCACGTGTTAGCCTTCTTGGTAAAGTGACTATCCTCATTCATTCAATTAATGTAAATATACTCAAAAACATGTATGAACTATGAAAAATGGTGGATTGGTGAAGGACAATTAGGTGAAATGAGCCCAATAAGTTACCTAATTTTGGGGCTCATCATCACCCCTTGCTGAATGGGTTGCTCATCCTTTGAGAAACTAATCCAGTGCATCGTCCTTCATTGCTTTGACCACCTCTCTCACATCCCAGGCTTCCGAGGTGATGTCTTCTTCCTTGTCATGAAATCCTGATTTTCTTTCTATTTCCTCCCACTGCTTGTGTTCCTCTTCTTCTTTGACTCCCTCTAGCAGTCCTAAGAGTAAGGGAGGACTGTACCTTAGGCCGATCCAGCTGGCCTGCAGAGTTTGCATTGACTGCTTATAGAGGGGTACTCTTGCCAAGGCTTCCCTCATCCTTGTTGGGGTGTGGTATTCTCTTATTTTCAGATTGTGGGACAATGTGTTCCACCTTCTTGTGCAAGCATGCATGCAGTTATCCCCAGTAGTCTTTCCATGTCCTCGAAATGGGCAATAGCTTGAGCTTTCGGTTCAATGTAGTCTAGTAGAGCCTGAGGGTTATTGGCCAAGTGTTGGTGGGCATATATCAAAGCTGAGGGATCTTCTGGATCTGCTATAATCATGAGTGGCTCCCCTAGCTCCCTGTTCATGAGATTCCAAATCTCTGCTGCTCTTTTTTTCCTCGTGGTTTAACCAAGAGGCCATGGCCATAAGTTGCACATCTCCCACTATAGTGTTTGGGTCCCACATATTCATGTTAGGAAGGGTCAGATTGTGTAAATAGAACTCTGATAATTTGGCCTTATCCTCTGCCGAGCTATTGTCACACAAAGCCATGAATTGATGGTAATTTTGAAATGGAACGGTGCCCCTTTGTGCCAATGTGTTAATCTAGAACTGCAACCATTGATCTTTAAGGTATAAGGCATATGACTTGGCTGGTTGCCGAAATTGCAAAGCTTCTATTGCCCAGTTGGCCATGTAGGCCAATTGGGATTCCTTTTCTTGTACCTGGTGTTTTAGAGACTATATTTCCCCTGCTGCCTATAATTCTTTCTCCTGTAGTTGTTTTATTAGTGCCTCAACCTCAGCCTGCAGCCCGTCCTTTCTCTACTGTTCATCAAGGGTTTCTTTGTATTCTAGAGGCCTTTCCTTTCACTGCTATTCTCCCAAGATGGGGGATCTATCTTCTCAGTGACTTCCCTAGAGCTACAACTCCTGTTTCAGAATTTGGTTCTCTTCCTGCAGTTTGGCCTTTTGATTACTCTCCACATGCCTTACCATAGCAAATTCCTTTCTTGATTCCTTGTGTTGTTCTTCGAGGTGGCCTATGTCTACCACTCCCTTGGATTTAGCAATATTCATCCAAGTGTGAGTCCTAATTCTTTCTTCTTCCAGTGCAAAGAAAACTGGCACTGCAAATTTCTGGGGAATTATCTTCTCGGCCTCTAACAGGTTATAGTATGAGCCCAAGCTAGGCTGAGGGCTAGGTTCTAATATTTTCTCTATCTTTTCTTATGCCTGTGAGTGTTTGGCCGCCTTTTCTTCCAGTTTCTCGGTCTCTCTTAGCTTAGCCAGTGTTTCCTGTAGAGATTCCTCGACTTCCTGTAGAGCTGTCTTTGAGTCCACCAGCCTAATTTTCTCTTTCTAGGTGGAAGTTTTTAGGCTTCCTCGTTCGTAGGTGATGGATATCTTTGTAGGGGACTCTTCTTTTGGCTTAGGGGTGGTGTCGTCAATGACAATTGGCGCTTCTGATTTAGGCTGGGGTCTACCTGCTTTGATCTGTGTGCTCCTCCTTACTTTAAAGTATAGGGAAGTTTTCCTTTTTCTCTTCCCTTTTTGTTTTAGAGGCCTGCTTAGAGTGGAAAGCACCACTGCTACCTCTCTTGCCAATGTCTTGGGTGATTTCTCCTCTTGTTGTTCTTTTTCTCTGCTTCCTATAGAAGCCCCTGTGTCAACTGTTTCTCGTTGTGTTGCTGTTATTTTAGGATGTGTCTTCCCCTGTTGTTTGGACATGCCTTCTTTGGCTGTGACAACTTTTATTTGGGGGTTTTCAGCCTTTTATGCCCTACTCTCATCCTCTTTTCTCGTGGTGTTTGTGTTGTTGTCTGCACCTCTGTTATAGGCTTAGCAACCTGGCCCATTTCTCCTTTTCCTCTCCGTTCTTGCCTTGCCTGAATATCTTGTGTTTCTTCAAAATTGGTTTTCTCATCCTTTTCAATGTGTTCTTCTTCCTCACTACTGGATGGGGTTATATTTTTGGCCAAAACGCTGATGCTATCATACCTATACATGTTTTGGAAGATTTCCCATGATATGGGGATAATGTAGGTGCGCAGGGCATCTTCTACTAATAATTTGATGAGCCCATGATGGGCCAACTGGTTTGGAATCCCTTCATTCATTTTTGTCCCACATTCAACCAATTACTAAAGAAGAAAATAGGGAATGCTCAATTTCATTTTTGGAGGTAAATCAATTCCATGTCTAAGTTCACACAGCAACCTGAAATGATAACCATAGATAATGTTGAATCTTCCTTCACAGGTAATGTACTTCATGATTTGGAAACTGACTTCCCTCCAGAGAGGAGGCAAGCTGGCTCCCCTCACTCCATTTTTGTCCTCTACAGGATGTTCCTTGGGCAGGAAGAATGCTTTCCTGGCAGCTTGGCCCAATGTCCTCTCTTCTTTGCTCCAAGATATCTCTAATGGCAAACCAGTAACTTGACTAATGAGCTTAGGGGTAAGCTCTAGGGTCAAACCCCTAAAATTGACTGTGGCTTGTGTCTTTGATTGAGATCTTAGGGAAATTAAAAATTCTAAGCTATCTCCTCGTCATGACCCTGGATTTTGTCAAAGAATGACATCCAATTGGCTCGTATGAAAAGGTTCACCACCTCAGGATTCTCACGTAATTTGCTGGAGTCCAAGGGTTCCCTTCTTATGAATCCCCCTGGTATGGTGAGAGTGCCCACTTTATTATGCTTTGGTCAGAAAAGGGAATGTTGTTTATGGTTTCCCCCTGGACTCAAGGAAGAATTCCTCAACTATAAATATCAATGAGCACCAATTCCCTAGTTTCAAGACTGTTGTGACTCAGCTCTCAACTATTTGGTTATGAAAGGAAGAGTTTTGCTTCTACAGACAGAGGATAGAGACCAAGTTTTCTTCTCATCACACATTCAGATATGCAAATTTAAAATTTTCATCCACAGGCTGGCTCTCACAGCTGCCTATGTCTTCCTTATAGGAGAATTTTAGAAACAGGAAACGTGGAGCAAAAACAACTAGGAAACCTAGTGCAATACACAGGCAAACACTTTTATTTCAATTCACAGGAAAACTTTTCTCTAATTCCCCAATCTAACACAATTCAATTCACCACCTTTCTAAAACATACCATGCATAGAGGAGTTTTTTGAGCCTACCTTGTTTAGAGCTCATAATTTGACGAAGAAGAAGATCCCAGGCTTCCCTGCTTCGGAAAGTTGTACAGTATCTCCTGTAGGATTCTTCCTGTAGAATGTCACTGTGCCTCTGGGAAAGCCTGATACGCGGGAGAATTTTGAACACAAGTAGAAAAACTTGTGGAGGACGACTGGTTAATAGTTTTTGGGAAGCAGTAGACGCGTACTCCAACCGAGGACGTTGCAAGTTCAAAATGATAGAAGGTGGTGTGAGTTTCAGCGGAGCATCTTATAATTTCGACGTGATTCGTGGTGAGGGAGTGAGGTGGCCAGACTGGGCTGATGATCCAACGTCACAGCCATAATTTCCCTGCACAGTTCTGATTGCCATCACCTCTCCCCTACCGTTAACCACTGCCACCACTACCATTCCTGATGGTTTTCCCTTGAATGGACACTCCACACGTGTTGGCTGCACATCTCAGTGGAGATTTTGAATGTAATTGGCTTGTTCAGATCTCACGAGGCAATGTAACTAGATTATTCAGATCTCTCGAGGCTATGTAACTGGCTAAGGGTGGCCAGTTGACTGGCCACCGATTCCCTTTAATCCAAACCATTTCCACAGGCATGCAACTTTTGAAATATAGTTTATGCAATTGGTGAATGAGTTTAGACACTTACCTGTGTGGTCACGACCACGTTATGTAGACTTCGGGTCTTTGAACCACTCCTTTGGTTGCTGCTGCTTCATGCATGGGCATTGGAACCCATTCCTTCGTGTGTTGATGCTGCATGCACAGGTTTTAGAACCTGTTTCCTTGTGCGTTGATGTTGCATGCACAGGTTTTGGAACCCGTTTCCTTGTTCATTGATGTTGCATGCACATGCTCGCTTGGCTTTGGCTGTTGACAATATTTTCTCGCTCAAAATGAGCCCCTTTGCATGTTTCCTCTATCGTTTTCGACTATCCTTGTCTCCAGAGTGTGTCTTCTAGAGAGATCAGCTACTACAGGATTCCTGTAGGATGTCCTGTAGCTTCTTCTCCTCCTGGGATGCAAGCTAACAAGCAGGGCTACACTACTGATGAAGGATTTGGTTGATGAGGAATCTAGATGGAGATTGGCAAGTAAGGTGAGCGAGACACTGCTACTTATTTTGCTACCAAAATTCTTGCTGGCAGTATGAAGAAAACAGGGTTTTTTGTGTGACTGTGTAGGAACAGATAAAAGAATGGGTGCAGTGGAGGTGCAAAGAGATGAAACAGGGTGACATATGGTGATGGAGGGGTACTCATAGACCTATCAGGCAGATTCCAACTTTTAAATTCTTTCTCAAGATCAATTCCGGCCTTTCTGGAGGGTCTACAGGAACTTCCTGTAGAAGCTACAATACATCCTATAGAAGCTATAGAACTTCCTGTAGAAGGCCCAAAACTTCCTGTAGAAGGTGAAATCATGACCTGAATGTGATCAAATCTTAGGAGAGGGGGGTGGTCATGGAGGAAGTGATTATGAGGTGTGCCTGCAGCCTAAAGATGACCTTTGTCCTTGTTTTGTACGACCCTGCAACCTGCAATTTTTCAACAAACATTATTTTTTTTCTCTTTTTTTCTTTTGAAGCATAGAGACAGTTGTGGTGCCTCGAGGAGGTTTTCACCCTCACTGCCTGCCCCGGGCACCTGTAAGAGGTTTTCACCCAAGGATCTTTTTATTCCTTTTTCTGTTTTTTCTTTTTCTTTTCTTTTTTTTTTATGATCAAGGTGTGGGTGGAGTAGAGACAGGGCTCTACTCCACTACCAGCACTGACTTGTCCAAAGCTTTAATGAACTCCTACCTAGAAAGGGGTTTCTTGTAGATTTTTAATCGATGCCCATTGACAAGCATGGGGATGGCTTCTTCATCAATGGTCCTGATGAGAACCAAACCATTATCATTGCATTTCTCCATTGTATATGGTCCTAGCCACCTTGTCTTTAGCTTCCCTTTGAAATCCTTATATCTTGAATCATAGAGCAGTGCCCAATCTCCTGGCTGAAATTGCTTTTCGTTAAGGTGCCGGTCATGCCATATATTTATCTGGAGTTGGACCACTTCTAAGTGGAGGAGGGCCTGCATTCTCTGTTCATCCAATCCATTCAACTGTAGTAATCTTTCCTGTTGTGCATGGCTAAGGTCTAGGTCTAGCTGAGCTGCCAACCTCAATGTGTTGTACTCGAATTCTATGGACAACAAATCCTTCTTCCTATAGACCGGCTCATAAGGTGTGAAACCTGTTGTAGTTTTCCAAGTGGTGTTGTAGGCCCAGGTGGCCTCAACCAAGCGATCTACCCAATCTTTTCTATTGCTGTTCACTACTTTAGTCAAAATCTCCTCCAAAGCTCTGTTAGTGACTTCCACCTACCCATTTGCTTGTGGATGATAAGGGGTGGAAGTCCTATGCTTAATATTGTGATGAGCGAGCAGGTCTTCAATCAGGTTAGAGGTACACTGAATTCCCTGATCTATGACTAATTCCCTTGGGTAACCAAACTTGTAGAAGATATTTTCCCTCAAAAATTCAGCCACTTTTTCTTCTGTTGCTTCCTTGATTGCCTTTGTCTCTGCCCACTTTGTCAGGTAGTCCATGCACATAATGATGTAAGATTTCTTCTTTGAAGGAGGATTGATAGGACCCACAAAATCCATGCCCCACTTCTCAAATGACTCAAAAGTCACTTGAGGTTGGAGGGGCATCTCATCCCTTGGAGTCAATTTCCCCATCCTCTGACATCGGTCACATTGGCTGATGTATCTTCTGACATCTTGATGAAGAGTGGGCCAATAGTAGCCTGCCTGTAAAATTTTGAAGGCAGTCCTTTTGTTGCAAAGTGGCCTCCACAGGGCCCATCGTGATAGGTGAGGAGGATTTCAAAAACTTCCCCCTCCATAACACAACGCCTCAAGATCTGATCTGGCCTAAGTTTAAACAAGTTGCCCCCAATCCAAGTGAATTGGGTGCTTTTCCTCAAAATTTTTCTCTTCTCTTTTTAGGATAGGTGTGGAGTGAACTATGCTGAAACCAAGTAATTTGCTATATCAGCAAACCATGGAGAGAGTACTGAAATAGCAAATAGGTGTTCATTTAGAATTTGATCCTCTACCATCCCTTCTTCACCTGCAGGCAAATCTAATCTAGACAGAAAGTCAACAACAATATTTTCCTTACCTGGCTTGTCAACAATGGTCAAATCATATTGTTGCAACAAAAGTAACCATCTAATTATATGAGCATTTACATCAGTTTTATTCATTAAATATCTAATCGTAGCATGATTAGTGTGTACAAATGTTTGATAACCAATAATGTAGTGTCTGAACTTGTTTATGGAATGGACTACGACCAAGAATTCTTTCTCAGTTACAGTATAGTTCAACTCTACCTTACACAGGTTTTTGTTGACAAAGTAGATGGCATATGGCAGTTTCTCCTCGACTTGTCCCAAGGCTGCCCGTATGGCTTTGTTTGAGGCATCAGTGTGGATGCGGAAAGGTAGGGCCCAGTTTGGACCTCTCAAGATTGGGGCAGTTACTAGCATATGTTTCAACTCATCCAGAGCCTCTTGACAGTTGTCAGTCCATATAAACTCAACATCTTTCCCCAAGAGACCAAACAATGGCGAGGCTAACTTACTAAAATCTTTAATGAGTCTTCTATAATATCATGCTAAGCCTAGGAAGCTCCAAACATCTCTTACCTTTTGAGGAGGTGGAACCTTTTGGATGATAGCAACTTTGTTTGGATCTACCTGTAATCCTTGCTGAGAAATTGTATGACCTAGCACGGTCCCTTCAGTCATCAAGAATTCACTTTTTTCGGGACTAAGGGACAGGTTCATCTCAATACACTTGGTTAAAAATTTTCCTAGGTTAGCCAATGCTTCTTGGAAGTTGGACCCATAAGGAGTAAAGTCATCCATATAGATTTCTACCGAATCATGAACCAGCTCCACGAATATGCTCAACACTGCTCTCTGGAAAGTGGTAGGAGCATTGCATAGCCCAAAGGGAAGGACCCAGTAGGAAAAGGTGCCCCATGGACAAGTGAAGGTGGTCTTATCTTGGTGCTTCAGGCTGATTTGGATCTGATTATACCCGCTGAACCCATCTAGGAAAGAGAAGAACTTCTTCCCTGCCAACGCATCTAGCACCTGATTTATGAAAGGCAAAGGGAAATGGTCCCTCTTGGTGGCTTTATTAAGTTCTTGGTAATCTACACAGATTCTCCACTTCCCATTTTTCTTGGGCACAAGCACCAAAGAAGAGACCCACTCACTGTCAGAGCTGGGGTAGATGAATCCGACATCTAACAACTTTTGCAATTCTTCTTTGACAATGTCCTTAAGGGATGGATTCATTCTCCTCTGAGGCTGCCTGACCGGTTTGCAATCCTCTTTCATGTAAATGTGATGGGTACAAACTAAAGGATGGACTCCTTTCATATCCTTATAGCTCCAAGCAAAAGCATCCAAATGGTGGTTCAATAAGCTACACAACTCCTTCTCCTGTGAGGGAGATAGGGATGAGCTGATCTTTAAGGTTCTTTCAGGGCCAAATTCCACATTCTTAACTCTGGGAGAGGTCAGATCAGCCACACAGAAGTCCACTAGAGCACTGGCTTGGGTTCCCTCCACCAACTCCTCTAATGGCAACACACTGGGAGGTGGATTTTGAATCAGATTCTCAATTAGGTCATCCTTGGTTTGAGGACCTCCCATGGTGGCTTCTATGGTACACAATGGTGTGGAGTAGACCTCATCCTCATCTCCCTCCTCCAACCGGAGAGATAAATCATGTTCTAACAGAGGTTGGGCAAGAGGATATAGGACTAGTTGTTTGGACATAGGCCCATTCTTGATGGTCATGTTCCTTGCTCTACAACTGATGTAAGCATCTATAGTGGCCAACCAAGGCCTTCCCAAAATGAGGGGGTATCTAGTGAGTTTTGCCTTTGGTTGAAGGACCAAGAAGTCTATAGGGTATTCCCAAGAATCAATAGAGACTAGGACATCTTCCACAATCCCTTCAGGAGTCACAATGGAGCAGTCTGCTAACTGCAGTACTGTTAAGGTCTTTCTTAAGGAAATTTGAAGGTTAAGTTTGAGCATAGTGTCCCTAGTCATCACATTAATGGCAACCCCTAAATCAATCAAGCTGTGGGGGATGATGGTACCATTGATGTGGACATCAACTACAGGACTCCCAGGGTCCAAATATTTTGGACAGATTACTTGTCCCAACATCAGATCGAACAATTGTCCTATGACATTAATAGTTGGGGCATCACTCTTGCACCTACCTAGGTGCTTGAAACACTTCTCCTTGATCAATTTGTTGTAGATTGGTACATCTTTTATGGCCTGGAGAAGTGGTATTTTCACACACAATTGTTTAAGTTCTCCCAGAAGTTCAGTCTCCTCCGGGTTTGGGTGTGTGGTTACCGTTAGTTTCTCATGAAAGGGTGGAATGGCTTTGGGTTCACTTTCCTGTTACTCTTCCTCATCCTCTGGAGGAGGTTGGCGATCTGGGAGGACCTTCCTAGATCGTAGGTTGATCTCCTGAATCTCCACAGCATAGGCAGGGCATGTTGTCTCTCCAGTATATACCTGTTGGGCCTGTCTGTTATTGGGGTTCGGGTTTGGTTGAGCAGGCATCTGGGGTTGTCTTGGAGGAGTAGGACGTAATGGATGAGGTGGAGCAGGTGGTAGAGGAAAAATAGCGGGAGGAGAGATGTATTGGGGCCTCCACCCTAGCTAGGGTGCATTCCATTGAGGTTTTGGTTGAACATGAGAGTGAAATGAATGAGCAGCGGGTTGAGTATGGTATTGAGATGGATAAGACCAAGGAAGAGGTGCGGACTAGGAAGGATGAGCAGGGGGGGCCCAAGAAGGTATATGAGTGGATTGGTTAGGGTGGTAATAAGTTTGGGATGTCCCCTGCATCCCCTATTGGTAAGGTTTGGATCCATGCAGCCTCCTTTGGTTGAGGAAGTAGAGTGGTTTAGTGGCTCCCTTGGCCCCTTGACACATGGCCTTAAATTTGGGCAAGGTTGGGCATTGGTTCGTAGGATGGTCTTCCTCACAAGTGAAACATACCTCTACCGAGTGCAATGGACACTCGTTCTTAGGATGCTTCCTTGTGCATCTGGGACAAAAGATGGCCAAAGTCCTCTCAGCTTCCTCTTTCTTCTGTTGGATTTGGAAAGTATATAGTTGCATGGCAAGGGGATATCTCATCTCACTTTTAAGGTCTTCCATTTGATTTGTAAAATCATGTTTGGAGAAGGTGGCACTGGCTGAAAGCGGATTCCCCCTACCCCTTTTCTAGACTACCCTAGAGTGGTTTCTAAACACAGTCTTTATGTCCTCATAAAGTAGTTGGTAGATGTCTAAGCCATCTAGCAAATGGAGGGTATCTAAATGGTCTTCAGGGACTCCTCGAAGTAGAACCAGCTTCAGAGATTCAGGGTCAAGTGTGCACCTGGCCCTCTTATAACTAAGTTGGAACCTTTCTTCATAGTCCTCTAAAGATTCATCACTCCCCATGGTCATCCGAAAGATTTCTCCCTTTGTTTCCTTTGACCTATAGTAGTCTCGGTATTTGTTGCTAAAGGCTTGTTGCATTTGAGCCCAAGTTGTGATACTGTTTCCAGGTAACCCCATGAACCAGTGTACGGATGCATCCTTGAGGGTAGAGGGAAAGAGCTTCAACTTTTGCTCTTCTTCTGCATAGTCATAAGTTCAACAAAGGACAACAATCTCAAACAAGAAGGTATCAGGGTCATCAGTGGTCAACCAATGGAAGTGAGGTAAGGCTGAGGGACTTATGTTTTTCATTTTTGTGTCCCCATTAGTCTCTCAAATGGGAAAGGCACCTTCTATTCTCTCCCCGTCTTCTATACCATTTCTGCGTTTAGCCATGGTCTCAAGAGGAATGTTTTCTTGCTCTTCTTCTATTATAGGATCTTTGTATATCTCTGGAGGTTCACCTATAGGTTCTTTTGGATCACTACCACTGAAGGAGAGAGAAGGGTGACTCAGTGATGTGGTGGGGGTGTTGGGTAAGAATTTTCCGGCATTGTCTCTATTCCTATGAGGCATGAAATGAAATCTTTTTGGTTAATTTTTTGCTTTTTTATGCTTGTACCTACAAAACTGAAATAGATTGAACTGCAACTAACTAAAATCTATCTTGCTGAAATGAAAATGCGGAATTGAAATGAAAGAAAGAAAGGACTAATTTATTTTGCTGAAATGAAATTGCAGGAATGAAATGCTAAGCTACGATTGCAGAATTGAAATTGTTAAATTGAAATGCTAATATATGCTTGCGGAATTGAAATTGCGGAATTGAAATGCTAATCTGTGCTTGCGGAATTGAAATGCTACTCTACGCTTGCGGAATTGAAATGCTAGTCTAGGAAAGCAGGAAATGTCTAGTCTACTTTTGCGGAAATGAAACTACAGAATGGAAATGAAATAAAATACTTAGCAGAAGGTTGTATTAGAAAATAGAAGAAAAAGAAGTAATCACAAATACTCTGACGCTTCCCTGGCAACGACGCCAAAAAAATGATGGGCACCAGTATTACAGCAATAATGATGCAACTCCTGGGGCTCCCTTCTTTACTTTTATCAACCCGGTAGTTCATAACAAACTTGGAAGCGATGGTGCAATATGCACAAGTACTAGCTCTTGCCGCAACTGTCACTTGATCAGATGGCACAAGTCCACTAGGAGATTAAGCCAACTTCTATGAGCTCTTAGAAGAAGATTTTAACTGTGATGGACGAAAGCTAACTCAAAGGAGGCTAATATACTTGCAGAAAGAAACTAAAAAGCTGAAAGGAAATGCAAACCCTAGCTTTACCAACTGACCCTACTGATGCAAGAAAAAGAATGAAAGCTACTGGAAAAGATGACATTGATTCTTTGAAAGGTTAATTGCATGTGTCTAAGCTGTTTCTGAAGTTAAATCTGAAAAGAAACATCTTTTTTGTATTTTGGAGTATGTTGGCAGAATTATTATGTATGTGCTTTAACTTTTTTTGACTGTGCATAGGTGGATTGGTGAGAGGGAATGCTTGCAGGAGGTTGGGAAGGTGAGAAGAGGGGCTAAGGGGTCCCTAGCACCCTTCCAGAGAGTTTTACAGTGATCATATCTCAAGAAACCACTTTCGTGAGCTTCTACAGGAAGTCTGCAGGGGTTCTACAGGATGTATTGTAGCTTCTACAGGATGTTCCAAAAGGGAATTTTGAAGGGTTGATGGTGGCAGAAAGGTGAAGAAGTGGGTAGGGAGGTAAGATAAGTGAGGGAGGAGGTTTACGACTTGGTGATTGAGGATGGAGAGTGGCTAAGGCGATTGGGTTGGTTCAAAGATAAGAGAAGCAATGTTGCACAAGAAGGTAGGAACTAGGGCAAAGTGTGAAAACGTGGCAAATGAGATGCAAGGATCTGAGCTAGAGGGCACAACAGGTTGCATGGATGGGGTAAGGATAGGTGAGGAGGTATCACAGAAACTCAACACGTTATTTTCCAAAGCTAACCAACAAAGACTAAGAAAACCAAAGATCTAGATATTCTAACCTAATTTGACCTAGAAACCATAAGCATGATGAACAGAAGTTTATTGGCTGCAATTCATGTAAAACAACTATGGAAACCACTCAAGAATGGATCTAAGCATGTAATCCAATGTTGTTAAAAGCGCGAGCGAGATTAAATCGGCACGGGGAATGAAGCGGAAAAAAGCGGAAAAATCGGGAAAAAAGTGGGAAAAAATCATTTGGAACAAAAATATTCATTTTTTTTCAATTTTTTTAATATCTAAACCATCTAAAACATAAAATAAATACATTGACACATAAATATGATAAAAATGAATTAAATAACCAAACAAGATTGTAACCTACTAGCAGAAATTAATTAAAAACAACAAAAAACATATAACAGTACACAGAGGAGGTCCTGGCACTTGGGTTGGGCCCAACCCCAAGAGCTACAGGCTCCTAAAAAGAAGCTCAGAACTGAGGCAAAATGCAACTGATCTCCATTATTTTGAAAATAACCATGTTACATAAATGTTTATAGCAAAAGCTCCACAAATGAGCAAAAATAGAGTAGCACTAGAGTGCACAATACAAATGTTCCAAAAGTAACCTACGAAGGCTAGAAGCCTTCTTTCTTATACACTACGAGGTCCTCCAACAGCCCTCCTTAACTCAAGTAGCTCGGCTGCTCAAAACTGCTAGTAAATAGTCACTTTTCACAAAACTGCTCGGCTACCCTTGGGAATTGTTTTTGGTGGCCTGCTGAACTCCGAGCTGAGGGTGGAGAATTCGAGGAAGGGGCCATTTAGTGCAGGTGACACTCTTCCTATGAATCCTCACCATTGTTCCCTCATTGTTTGGCTGTCATCTGGCTCATAAATGCTTGGCCTGGCTCTAAACGTTGTCCAAAAATCTACAATAACCATGTGTTATCCTTCTTGGTAAAGTGACTATCCTCATTCATTCAATTAACATAAATATACTCAAAAACATGCATGAACTATGAAAAATGGTGGATTGGTGAAGAGAAATTAGGCAAAATGAGCCCAATAAGTTACCCAATTTTGGGGCTCACCAATTTGTTTGATTGGTTTGGTTGGTTGATCTGATCAAATTAATTTCTTCCCATTATGCTATGCAGTAAAATAAAGCTGGATATTGCATCAAATGTCTAAAAGAGTAATCACAGTGTGAGACAGTTACATTCACTAGATATTTAAAGTGAATAATGAAATGATGAAGAGGTGTTCTCAGTAATGATTGAAAAGCATTTAAGAATTTTTCAATCAGACTTCAGAAGAAAAGCATATAGATTATAAAAATAGTCCAAATAAGGTGTTCAATTAACAAATCTTATTTTTCACATTTCCTGTTTCTCAATTGATGATTATAATGTAGAGAAAAATAGTGAAAGCAATAGCTACAATAGGAAAAACATCACCAGTAAATTGCAACACAAGAATCCCGTGAAAGCCTTTGTATTAATGAAACTCCAGTAGTGTGGAAAAAATACAATTCTCAATAGAAAATTACAATGATCAGGAGCCAACCCCCAATACTTCGAATGAATGAAGTATTTAAACTAAATTGCAAAAAGGATTACAATGAATGCTGCATCGACATGGCAATCTATTATTAACTTCAAACTAACATAATGGAGTAATGTGACCAAAATAGGTGAATTTGGTGAAGTGATTTGGACGTTTGGCACTATTTTTGGGGAGAACAGTTGCTGAGTTGCCACGTTTTTGGTGTTGTGTTGGGTGTAGATGATATTTACCCTTTACGCTTGAAATTCGAACAATTTATCCCATCGCTCCTCATCTGGGATGGTGATTTTGGTTGCCTTGTGGTAGATCTCATCTACCTTGGTATATTGAGAAAATGTGGGATTTACAACAAAATAATATGCTGTATCTCGTACTGAATGAAAATAATGTTGTTGATAGCTTCAAAAAAATCTCTCCTTGTCATAGCACCTTTCACGTAGGAAGATTTAGCTGTGTCCTTTGCAATGTCTTTAAGCTTCCTCATATAATCTTCCATGGTCATCAGTTTGTCATTAATTACAAATAAAGAAGGCATGACCCTATTTGTTAATGCTTCTATTTTGGTGAAAAATCTGTTGACTTCTATTTCCAAACCATGACATTTTTCTATAAGTTTCACAATCAAATTTTTCTTTGTAAGAACTTTCTTCACTTCCAAGATTGTCTCTGTCCTGTCATCTACTCCCAAATCATCCAACTCATATCTTTTTTTGGAATTTAGAAACTTTATGATGCTATTGGTTGTGCTAGGAATATCTCCCAACTCTTTGTTAATACTGGAAATGGCTTAATTGGATCTCTCAATCAACTCTTTCTGTTCAAATATAATCTGAATACATGGCTAGATTTCATCCATGGCTTCAATAATATTGTTCCATATAATTTCCTTAACTTGACCCAGTGTGTGGCCAGTGGAGGACTCAGTTGCGGATTTCCTACATGCTTCTATATGCTTTTGAGCTCTTTGTAGTTTTTCTACATGGGAAGTTTTAGTCCTTGCCTTCTAGTCTTGCAGAACATTAACTTGAGCCTTTAATATTTTAATTTCTTCTGTTTGGAGAGACATATTCTCCACTGCATTTGTTGTAGAAGATGTAGATGTAGGAATTGTTGTAAGAGGTACAACTTCCAAAGGGACAATAGACATTCTTGCAACTTTCTCCTTTTCCTTGATTATTTTTTCCATCTCTGTTTCCATTTGTTTCAACTGTACATTTTTCTCCATGATGAGCTTCATCATGTTTTCCTTCTGTGACTCTCTTTCTTCAATGTCTTTGGCCAGAGGATCTTCTCTAGCTGGTAATTTCAACTGTTTTCTCAATGCTGCTATGTCAGTATTCTTCTTTCTTATGATCTCTTATGTTGCATTGATATTTGAAGGATAATATCCTATCTTGATCACTAATTCATCCAAAGTTTTGATTCTTGCGTCTTTAGCAAGTGAAGAGACTTTCTCCATCTTTAATTGTGACTAAACATTAGCTAAAGTAACCTGCAATTTGGACAAACTCATAGCAATGTTAGTGAGTGTGGATGAAATCATTTAACTAGTTTGTTTTTGCATATCCATTTGATTAATGGGATGTATGTCTTTTATATCAAACGAAAATGAAGTCCTTTTGTAATATGAAGCGACCTTGGGCTATGGGATTTGTTCTTGGAGGAATGCCATCTGCATTTTTCCTTTCTCAGAGTCAAAGGCTGACAGTAGTCTCCTTTGAGAAATGGAACTCTGCTTCCAAAAATTGATTATATGTATTGATATTCAAAGCTTCATTTATCACTTTAATATCCTTGAAGATATCAAATATTCTCTTTTCTTTCTCCCCTGTGGTAGATGTACCAGTTTACATAATGTTTTGTTGATCCTGTGAAGTTGTTGAGGTGGTAGGAGAAAGTGTAGTCTGATCACCTACTAGTCAGGAAACATGTGTCTCTTTGGTGGTGATAATATCCTCTTGATCTGAATCCTTTCTTAGGCTTCGTTTGGAATTGAGTTTAGTCCATTTCCTGTACATGATTTTGAAGTCTTCTTTGGGAATATCATTCACTGAGGGTGACTCTTCTTCTCTATTCCTTTTTCCTGTTTTCTCCTGTGTGCTAGGAGTTTGTAATGTTGAAGTTGACACCAATTTCTCTTATGCCTCTTGTAGAGTGTTTTCAGCCCATTCCAACTAGTTCTTATATCTCTCAATCTCTAGTATGGATGTATGAAAATAAGTTGTATATTTGTTCTCTACCCCTAATGGATCATTTGACCATGTAAAACTAAGGTTGAATTGCATTTCTTTCACCAATCTACCTGCTTCTTGCCCTGCTGCCCTATTGTTGTAAATGAAAGGTATTATTTGTGTTTTGATCTTCAATTGAGAATTATTCTTGGCAGAAAAAAAATGAATCTCATCAATGTTGAGCATTTTCTTAATGTATTCTAGGGAAAATATCCTCATTCAGAGGAATTTTGGAAGTTTGTAAGGAGCGATTTCACACCCATATATCCTTAGCTCTGTGTAATTTTAGTAAAGATACTAATATCATGTTTGGACTTGGTCTGATAACTGCAAAATTTTCCTAATTTCTTCACTAATTCTTGGCTTTTGATTGCTTCTTAGGAGATTGAGTGCTAGATGTACAAACATTTCTATGAATTTTTGTATGAGTATTCTTTTTGCTCCTTCATTACTAGTGTAGTCCAGGAAATGACCGATTGTTGATTTCCCTCGGCATCCAACTTTTGTAATTCAAGTTTGAGGTTTTCTCCCTAAAAATACAAAAACATATATACTAACATAGAGGCATACTTAAATACTTAGTTTAGAATTTGACAAATTGTTCATGGATGGAATCAACAAGGAATTGGCTGAAGTTGAACAAGATGGAAGACTTGGAATATGTGGAGAAAATGGAAAGGAATCCTATAATGACCTCATCTACCCACTCATTTGAGTAATAAGCAAGGAGGTAGGAAGTGATAGTAATGATTTGCTTGGCTCTCTCAAGGAAAATGGAGGATCGATAGGGAGGATTTTTCTTGGGTAATGGGGCATCTTCAGTCAAGAAAAGCTCAAGGGTTTTGGCTCTTTTAGCAAAGTCCAGTTTCTAATACATTTCAGTGAGTGCTTCATGAGAGAAAGGAGTGGCATTCTTTGTAATAGAAGCTTACATCATTTGATCTATTTATTCGGTAGTTATGGTGAATAAAATTTCTCCTATAGGGGCAATAAAAACTCTTTGGTAGGGTAGATAACGAGCATGACATTTCCTATCGAAATCAGGGGAAATATGGGTACAGGGAAAGATATAATGGGGAAAATTGTATTTCCACAATCCAATATCATGAGACTTATCAACGAATTTGTCTTCAAGTAGCAATACATTTCAAATAAATCAAATTCACACAAGGTTTCATGGATTTTGTAATCTCTATCTACAAAAGGAATATGATGAAAATCGATCGAAGGGTGTATCAGAGGACTGACGGGTTCTTCTTGTGCCTTATCTTTAGGAGGCATGACTGGATTAGGCTGAGACATTGGTGAAATCTGGATTGTGCAGGTTTACAGGGTGTTGAGATGAAATCAGACAAGGAAACAGAAGCACTGGTTCAGAAAGTAGTTAGCTAGTGTGATCCTCGGCAGGGTGAAAGTGTTGCAATTTTGAATTAGCAAACCTGTCACAGAAAAATGGTATTGGAAGAGTATGAAGTTGGTAACCTATGAATGTGAAAAAGGAGGGAGTTTATAGTTTTCAGGTTTTCCTGTTGATGATGGCATGGGTCCGTTATATTAATGATTAAGTAATTAAATTACTTAATGGGTTGATTTGGAGGGAGTGAATGTGATTGGTGGGAGAAACAGATAAATGAGGTGGCGAGATAGGATTGGTGGGAGTATAATGTATAGGATGGTGGTTTCATGTGGCAGAGAAAACATTTTCCGGAGGGGGCTAGAGGTGCTTAACGATTTTGGCAAAAGGGGGTGCAGAAACATAGAACAACGCCACATCACAATGGGTCTAGGCTTCAATACTGCCCATTTTGGACCCCCCGGGTAAATTCCAAATGGTGAGGGGGGCTGAAACATAATATCGGTCGTCGGATATGAAAAATGAGTTTAGATGAGGGGAAATGTGGCGTCATTTTATCATGATGTGATGGGCATATGGTGGGGTAGGGAAATGAATTTATTGGGATATAAGCGGATGCATGGTACAGTAGGAAAATAAATGAAATATAAGTGAAGGAATGATTTTCGGGTGGTGACACTTAGGAATAGTGGAATTATGTACCAAATATATTTTGATATACCAAACCTAAGGATAAAACATTTATCCCTTTGCTTTTATCTTGTGCAAGAAAATAATCTTTAACATTTCATTTCGGATAAAATTTTCATGCTTTTCCAAAAATCACCATTGTGCTTCTACCTACCCTCTCATTTCAATTCTTTTTCTAAGCTAACATTTTCCCTTCTTGCTTTACAGGGTGCATTTAAACTAGCAGACCCATATCACTTTTTTTTTTTAATGAAAATCTACCTTATCCTATCACTTATATCACCATTGATTCAGACTAATCTATTGAATCAATTTTATTTCTACATAGCTACTGATTTACCAAGATTAAACTGTTTAGGAAATCTTTATACACTAACCTATTCAACAGAAATTAAAATGTGTTCAGTCATCATTAAATGTATGATTTCAACAAAACTTTAGTCATTGTGGCCTTCAAAAGCTATTTGCACACAACCTTATCTGATAATGAACTAAAAGAACTAACTTATCAGTACTGGCATTTGGACTTGCAGCACTTTCTATATTATTTTCTATTTTTTCTTTTGTGGGGTTCTTATTTCCTTTTTTTATTTTTTATTTTTTTAACATACCCTCTTTTCACTTTCATTTTTTTATATATATTTTTGGAAATCATTTGAATAAATTTATGTACAATATGAAATTACAAACACAAAATACTCAATCACCTTGAGATCCTATAATTTGTAGGACCCTAACACACCTAATAAACCAGGTTTCAAACTGGAACCGATCAAACTGAGACTGGTCAGATCTCAATGAACCAGTTATTAAAAAAATAAATTAAATAATTAATTTTTAATGAAAGATACTATTTTTAAGATTTATGACCATGATTCCAATACAATAGAGACAAAATATGCAATTTTTTCTCATCTATATACCATGTAAAGGTGAATATATCAAAATGGAACCAAATGCAATACATATCATCGAAAATATACATAATAAATGTGTTTCTAAATGGACTATGAAGTCCAAAAACCATGTTATAAGCTATGAGGCCATTGGCCTACTACAAGGCTACCAGTCTACACATGAATAATCATCAAAATCATCACCACTACTAGACATAGGATCATCAGTAGGAGCTACATAGACATCATCTAGATCAGAGTCTAAGGATGCCTTAGCCTTATATGCAACCTCAGAAGTAACACTGCCATCAATAATAATAGAAGTAGATCTAATGGAAGCACGAGTTGGATGAGTTTCATGACTAATTTATTCCATTGGTTATTTTCATTTGTTTGATGCAAGTATTAATCCTGGTTCTAAGGGCACTACCAAATCTGCTTCATCCCCCCTAAAGCCATGTGAATATCAAAATCAACATCAAACTCAAGGTCTTCAGTCTCCTCCACCCATTCTAATATTGGATCAATATCTTCCAACACAATGGGATCTAGATCAGGTCTTTTGTTCATCATTTGGTTGCACCTTATTCAAAGGTTGTATTGCATGAAGACAAGATCATTTAACCATTTTTTTTTTCCAAATAGTTTATCTTCTTCGTGTGTATGCACTAAAAAAAAACCAATTACACTCACAACCTGAAGCACTACAAGTTTGGTTGAGGACTCTAATTGCAAACTTTTGTAATCGAGGACATTGGTTGCCAAATGACTCCCACCAATGTGCTGCAAAGAAAAAGATATTAATTAGTAATTGAGTTCATTTCATTAATTATTTACAAATTACAAGTATTTATGGATAATTTGAATTGTAATTTTGTAAACAATTTATCTTGAAAAGAAAAACAAATTGGAATTATTTACTGTTGGGATGGGGTCCTTGGGGTCAAATTTTGTTAGTCAAGTCACATTTTGTAATAGTTTTTGTGAAAGAATGCAAAGTCTCTGTGAAATGTGGAAGAGTAGCGCAAAGCTAAGTAAGAGTGAAATGGGCATTAGTCCCTTGTATGAGTAGGTGATTGGATGGGTTTGAGACTCACCCATGTTCTGTGGGCCATGGTATTGTAATGAAAAGGCTATATATAGTTGAGTCTTATCGAGTCTTAGAGGATAACGTTTTGGGAAGAACTATTGTAAGGGCAAGTTGCTAAGGTAGGACAAGTCTATTTCCTATACTTAGGTGAAGGGGGAAGGCTCTTGGAGCTGAGTGTGTGAAGACCTTGGTAAGTCTGCATCTGAGTGTGTGGGGCCCTATAGTGGCTGAGTGTGTGGGCCCCTACAGTTGGGTGCATAGGGATAAGAAGTCTTTATCTGAAAATTTACATCTTAATAAAGATAGTTTTGAGCCAAATATGTGCACATGTGCCTTGTTTATTTAATTTTGTTTAAGTTTAGGTATCTTTTCTCTGTGATCTGTTTATGTGAACTAATGCTTAATGTCTCTGCGAAACAAATGGATCTGTAATGTTTAGGCATAATAATTATAATTAACATCCTTCGTAGGGATCAAGAAGTCATTAGATAGATCTACTTTAGGTAGCTGTTTAGAAAGGGTAGATCTATGTCATGACAAATATAGGTCATAAGGGCTTCAGAATATACAGTTATTGGGTGAAAGTAGGGAATCTATATCTTTTATGCAAGTATAATCAGGTATCTTCGCAAAGGTTTGAAGGTAATTTCAATAGAGTTGAAGTAGTTGATAGTCGGAAGTAATAGATCTACATAAATGTAGATCTAAGATATAATATCCTTAGGAAGACCATCACACAAGCCTCTGGATGTAGAAACTTTGTTCTTGCATCCCCTAATACTACTTCGTGTGGGATTATAGCCTATGATATGCAAGTTGTTGCCGAAAGGGCTAGCAGTTAGGGTTTTCTTGGTTGGCATGAATAACTCTGAACTTGGGTCAATCCCCCTTAAGCCAAAAAATAGTTTTGTTTTGGGACCCTAAGAAGATATGGCACAAATTGCCATACCTAGTTATAGAGGCCGATGTATAGGAGATTGTGGGGTCATGGCCATCAGAGTGGAAATAACCCACAGATCTTGGCGTAGGTACCAGCAAAGGTGGAGAAAGCTCTTCTATGCAAACAACAACTATGCAAAAACCAAAAGAAGCAGCACAAGCAGCAGAGCGGGAGTTGACCACTCAGAAGAAGAAGGAAGTTGTTGCTAAGGCAACTGCTGATAAAGAGTGTGCTGCAAAATAGGCCACAGTAGAAGTTGAAGCATTTGGTTCCCAACATACTTAAGAGAAGGAATAGTCCGAGCAGGAAGGAAGTAGAGGTGACGAGTAGAGCACTCCCTTTAAATTGCAAAAGCAAACTAAGGAGACGACTTTAGGACCCAGGAAGAAAAAAAAATTAGAAAAACATGCACATGCGGATCCAATGGGCCTCACTGAGGGGGGACTTGGATGAGACCATGGACGACACAATGATAGAGTTGTGGACTAAATTTGAGGAAAAGTACAGGTAGATGCTAGGGATCATCCAGAAGGATATGTGCGAGTTGCAGATTCAAACCGACAGAATCCAGGCAAGTGTAGGACAAGTGAGTGGGGTTCAAGCGAACCTGAAACAAGTGAGATTTAATGTAATGCAAACAAAATGGACTCTGGATCTCAAATTCATTCCCTTTCCACAAGGTACATTGCGTGTAGAGTCAAAGTAAGAAAATGCCCAGCTTAGAAATATCAAGGGCATCGGTATGAATTTAGCCATGCTACCCCTTCAAACCCTCCACGTGCTTCATCAAGGGGTCTCAGATGAGCTTTGAATCAGAGAGAAACATGTGGTATCGGTAATTAGCAAAGTCAAAATGAACAATGAGCAGATATTTTTCAAAAAGGCTCAGGATCTTAAGGAAAAAGAAGAGATAGAAGCGCGAACCATGAAGCTAGAGCCTCGAAGTAGTAATTACAGAAGCATGTAAATCAATACCAGAACTACACATTCCCGATGATGTGGCATCTTTAGAAAAGGTTCAGAAATTGGCTGCTGCAGTGAGATAGTCTAAGGATGTGGTAGGCTGAGTTACTTTTGATTTTTGGATGAAGATCTCAGAACTACAATTCAAATTATAGCCGACTACTCCGACAAAGGTAAGGGAGCAGCATGGTGCAACCATCATATAACACATGTCTAGCTTGTATAATGCAATAATGGGTTGCAATTATCTCTTTGAAAATGAAAAGGAGCTATGGACCATTTTGCAGGAGGACTCAAACCTATAGAGACTAGGTACAGAGATCAGAGAGGCAGAAAAAAACTTTGATGAGATCAAGGCGACTACGCGCACTTTGGCACCAGTCCAGTGCTTCATGCAATTACAAGAAATGAAGGTGCTACAAGGAGAGGTTGAGGAGATGCAGCGCAAAGAACAAGTTTTGAAAGCTCGGATTCAGCCATGGATAGCGAAAGTGAGCCAGACTACTCTGGCTATCCAAGAGAAGCTAAAGACTTTCCAGTAGACACAAAGGACCATGCGCCTCACGATGGTGGGGACAACTACAGAGAAGTTGGTCGAAGAAGTGTAGCAGACCATCGTACAGAGCATAATGGACCTTGGAGTGTTGAAGATGGAGTTCAGTGAACTCTGCAATAAAGTGGATAAGCCAATTGAGTGAATTGAGGGCGATTCACCATATTTGGGTTGGGGGCTTGTAGGGATGGGGTCCCTGGGGGTTAAATTCTGTCAATAAAGTGAAATTTTGTAATAGTTGTTGTGAAAGAATGTAAATTCACCACGAAATGTGGAAGCAAAGGGCGAAGCTAAGTAAGATTCAATACTAGAAGGCTCCGTCCTATCAGCCAAAGAAGAGGGAGAAAATAACTCCTACATTGCCAAAATGTTCATTCAGTTTGTGAATGAGAAGCCACTTAGTGAGTTGAGGCCCATAGATGTGCTCGACAACGTAACTGATATCATGGAAATTTTCAAGGTTGTTTAGAAGGAGGAAGCTAGGGTCAAATCTAAGGAGTACCTAGAGGTGGTATCAAAGAATGTGGCTGCCTTTAACACCGAGTTTGACAAGATTGTTAAAGAAGGTTTTCCAAACAACTAGGACTTTGGGGGAGTGTTGATCCAGTGGGGACAATATTGTCAAAGACCAGTGGAGACCAAAAGCAAAGTAATCTCTTCTCATGAGAATATTGCTACTCTGAAGGGTAAGGCTATGGTAAACTAACTGAAGAGGGAATTTCAGCTGTTGGGTATGGTCAAAACCATGTTTCACCCCAAATTGAACTATACACATCTGACCAACCTCAAAATTTATTATCGGTGGTTCTTCCGTTCCTCTGCCAATGCCAACACTGTGGCCAAGATCTGGGCATTTCGTCAACCCTCTTGTGCTCCAAATCATCGAACCATATATAGCTATGATTAATAGAATAGTAGAAGGCCTCATCCTATCAACCAAAGGAAGAGGGAGAAAAGAACTCCTAGGTTGTCAAAATGTTCATTCAGTTTGTGAGTTAGAAGCCACTTAATGAGTTGAGGCCCATAGATGTGTTGGATAATGTAACTGCTATCATGGAAATTTCCAAGGTTTTTTAGAAGGAGGAAGCTAGGGTCAAATCTAAAAAGTACCTAGAGGTGGTATCAAAGAATGTGGCTGCCTTCAAAACCGAGTTTGACAAGATTGCCAGAGAAGGTTTTCCCAACAATAGGGACTTCGAGGGAGTGTTGATCCAGTGGGGACAATACTATCAAAGAATAGTGAGCCCAAAATCAAATTAGACTCTTCTCATGAGAAGACTACTACTCTAAAGTGTAAGACTATGGTAAACTATCTGAAGAGGGACTTTCAGCTGTTGGGGATGGCCAAAACCATTTTTCACCCTAGATTGAACTACACAAGTTTGACTAACCTCAAAATTTATTATCGGTTGTTCTTCCAAGCTCCTCTGCTAGCGTAAGCACTGTGGCAAAGATCTGGGAATTTCGTCAACCCTCTTGTGCTCTAAATCATCAAACCATCTAGCTATGATTAATAGAATACTAGAATGATTCATCCTCTTAGCCAAAGAAGAGGGAGAAAAGAACTTCTAGATTGCCAAAATGTTCATTTAGTTGGTGAATGAGAGGATAGTTAGTGAGTTGAGGCCCATAGATGTGTTGGACAACATAACTGCTATCATGAAAATTTCCAAGGTTGTAGAGACAAAGGAAGATAGGGTTAAATCTAAGGAGTACCTACATGTGGTATCAAAGAATGTGGCTACCTTCAACACCGACTTTGACAAGATTTTAAGAGAAGGTTTACCTAGCAACTAGGACTTTTGGGGAGTGTTGATCCAGTGGGGACAATAATGTCAAAATCTACTGGAGCCCAAAAACAAACTATACTCTTCTCATGAGAAGATTGCTACTCTGAAGGGTAAGACTATGTTAAACTATCTGAAGAGGGAATTTTAGCTATTGGAGATGGTCAAAACCATGTTCCACCTAGATTGAACTATACAAGTCTGACCAACCTCAAAATTTCTTATCGGTTTCTCTTATGAGCTCCTATGCCAACACCAGCACTGTGGAGAAGATCTGAGCATTTTGTCAACCATCTTATGATCCAAATCATCTAACCATCTGGCTATGATTAATAGAATACTAGAAGGCTTCATCCTGCCATCTAAAGAAGAAGGATAAAAGAACCACGGATAAGAAATGGCTGATAGGATGAAGCCTTCTAGTATTCTATTAATCATAGCTAGATGGTTCAATAATTTGGAGCACAAGAGGGTTAACGAAATGCCTACATATTTTCCATAGTGTTGGCACTGACAAAGGAGCTTGGAAGAACCATCGATAAGAAATTTTGAGGATGGTCAAACATATGTAGTTCAACCCAGGGTGAAACATGGTTTTGACCTCCCCCAATAGCTGAAAGTCCCTCTTCAGATATTTTACCATAGTCTTACCCTTCAGAGTAGCAGTCTTCTCATGTGAAGAGTATACTTTGCTTTTGGGCTCCACTAGTCTTTGACATTATTGTCCCCACTATATCAACACTCCCCCAAAGTCCTAATTGCTACGAAAACCTTCTCTAACAATCCTGTAAAAATCGATGTTGAATGCAACGACATTCTTTGATACCACCTCTAGGTACTCCTTAGATTTGACCCTAGATTCCTCCTTCTAGACAACCTTGGAAATTTCCATGATGTCATTTACATTGTCCAAGACATCTATGGGCTTCAACTCACTAAGTTGCCTCTTATTCACAAAATGAATGAACGTTTTGGCAATCTAGGAGTTCTTTTCTCCCTCTTCTTTGGCTGACAGGATGAAGCCTTCTAGTATTCTATTAATCAAAGCTACATGGTTCAATGAATTGGAGGACAAGAGGGTTGACAAAAAACTGAGATCTTTGCCACAATGTTGGCACTAGCAGAGGAGCTCAGAAGAACCACTGGTAAGAAATTTTGAGGTTGGTTAGACCGGTGTAGTTAAATCTAGGGTGAAACATGGTTTTGACCTTCCCCAATAGCTGAAAGTCCCTCTTCGAATAGTTTACCATAGTCTTAGCCTTTAGAGGAGTAGTCTTCTCATGAGTAGAATCTACTTTGCTTTTGGGCTCCACTAGTCTTTGACAGTATTGTACCCACTGGATCAACACTCCCCCAAAGTCCCAATTGTTGGGAAAACCTTCTCTGTGAATCCTGTCAAACTCAGTGTTGAAGGTAGCCACATTCTTTGATACCACCTCTAGGTACTCCTGATATTTGACCCTAGCTTCCTCCTTCTAGACAACCTTAGAAATTTCCATGATAGTAGTTACGTTGTCCAACACATCTATGGGCCTAAACTTACTAAGTGGCCTCTCATTCACAAACTGAATGAACATTTTGGCAAACGAGGAGTTCTTTTCTCACTCTTCTTTGGTTGACAGGATGAAGCCTACTAGTATTCTATTAATCATAGCTAGATTACAGTAGGGTTTCTAATGCATAACTTATACAGAGTATGAGAAACTAGATGAAAATCACAATATCAAATAACTAACTCGACATTACAGTTCATGGGTCTAATTATAAGTATCACAATTTACATCAAAATATTGCCCACAAGAGGACATGATATAGAGATAAGATCCAATACTTTTTTCTAGGAAGAGATCTCCTCATAATAGTTAAGATACTGAATAATAGTTCTCCTTCTACTTTTGTAAACTTTTCCAAGTTGATTATTGGTGTGGTGAGACATATTAGCTCCTGAGTGTGCACTTTATCAGATAAAAAATAGTGTTTTTTTTATGACTTCATTACTAGTAGGCACAATATGGAATCCTTGGATCTTTGATTTGACTTTTTGATTGGTTGCGAGAAGAAATGTGCTAGACTTCCATGTAATCGTCAAATCTTACAAGTTAGACTCTTACATGGATAGGAATGAATGTGATATATAATGACCTCATGGTTCCCTAGGGAACCATAATCCTTGTGGTGGTATTGGAAGTGAACTACATATTCATCATTAGCAACATAAGTTCAATGTGCACTTAAATATAGTAAAAAAACATAGGTTTTTAATAAGCTAAGGAGGGTGTACTTCGTCATACTAATTATGGGTATTTTAAGCCAGTAATATAGATTTTTTGGGAAAGGAAGATATAATAGGCAAGGAAATAGAATGGAAAGATTTAAGCTAGAGATGTTAATGTTGGGAGCCAAAATCCCCCCTACACCAAACATCTTACATGTCCCCATGGAAGAAATCTATAAAATTGGAAAATTAGATCCCATCAAAATTTCTCATCATCTTACAATCTTATTAAGAGAGCACAATAGAATTTAGAAAAATGTTGCATCATCCTTCAATGATAATCCCTCTCTTTATCTATCTTCCCTAGGATGCATATGGAATGGAGTAAAAAAACTCGTTTTGTAGGTTTTTGTTTTACAACTATAACTCCTTTATCTCCTCTTGAATTTTACAACTTTGGGCTATGAACTAGTAATTTTCTTTCTGTAAATATCAGTCATAGTTTTAAAAATTGAAACTGGTTACTAGATTGTTCTACTAATAAGCCAGATTTCAAACCGGAACCAGTCAAACCAAGACTAGTCAGATCTTAATGAACCAATTATTAAAAAAATAGATTAAATAATTATTTTTTAATGAAAAAACTATTTTCATATCTGGAACCATGATTCCAAGCCAATAGAAACAAAATATGCAAAGTTTTGTCATCTATATACCATGTGAAGGTGAATATATCAAAATGGAACCGAATGCAATACATATCATTGAACAAATACATAAGAAATGAGGCTATAAATGGACTATAAAGACCAAAAACAATGTTATAAGCAATGAGACCATTGGCCTACTACAAGATTACTAGTCTACACATGATCAATCATCAAACTCATCACCACTAGTAGACACGGAATCATCAACAGGAGCTACATAAACATCATCTAGATTAGAGTCTGAGGATGCCTCAGCCTCATCTGCAACCTTAATAGTAACACTGCCACCAATAATAGTATAAGTGAACCTAATCGAAGCACGAGTTGGTTGATTTGCACAACTAATGTCTTCCATTGGTTGTTTTCATTTGTTTAATGCAAGTATTAATCTCGGTTCTAATGGCACAACCAAATTTTCTACATCCCCCCTAATTCCATGTCAATATCAAAATCAACATCAAACTTAGGATCTTCAGTCTCTTCCACCCATTCTGATGTTGGATCAATATCATCCAACACAATGGGATCTAGATCAAGTATTTTGTTCATCATTTGGTTGCACCTTATTCAAAGGTTGTATTTCATGAAGACAATATCATTTAACCATTTTTGCTCCAAATAGTTTCTCTTCTTCATGTGTATGCACTAAAAAACAAACCAATTACACTCACAACTTGAAGCACTGCAAGTTTGGCTAAGGACTCTAATTGAAAACTTTTGCAATTGAGGACATTAGTCGCCAAATGACTCCCACCAATGTGCTGCAAAGAAAAAGACATTAATTAGTAATTGAATTCATTTCATTAATTATTTACAAATTACAAGTATGAATATATAATTTGAATTGTAATTTTGTAAACAATTTAACTTGAAAAGAAAAGAAAATTGGAATTGCTTACTATTAGGATGGGGTCCCTGGGGTCAAATTTTATCAATAAAGTCAAATTTTGTAATAGTTTTTGTGAAAGAATGTAAAGTCTCTGTGAAATGTGGAAGGGGAGTGTGAAGCCAAGTAAGAGTCAAAAGGGCATTAGTCCCTTGTATAGGTAGGTGATAGGACGGGTTTGAGACTCACCCATGGTCTATGAGCCATGATATTGTAATGAGAAGGCTATATATAGTTGAGTCTTAGTGAGTCGTAGAGGATAAATTTTTGGAAAGAATTATTGTAAGAGCAAGGTGCTAAGGCAGGAAAATTTTATTTCCTGTACTTAGGTGAAGGGGGAAGGCTCCTGCAGCTGAGTGCTCAAAGACCTTGGTAAGTCCGCAGCTGAGTGCGCAGGCCCCTATAGTTGGGTGCATAGGGATAAAAAGTCTGTATCTGAACATTTACATCTTAATAAAGACTATTTTGAACCGAATCTATGCACATGTGCCTTGTTTATTTTCTTTTGTTTATGTTTAGGCATCTTCTCTCTGTGATCTGTTTATGTGAATTAATTCTTAATCTCTGCGCAAAACAGATGGATTTGTAATGTTTAGGCATAACCAGTAGAATTAACCTCCTTCATGGATATCGGGAATTTGTTAGATAGATCTGGTTTAGTTAACTGTTCATAAAGGGTAGCTCTACGTGACGACAAATCTAGGTCATAAGGGCTTCATAATATACAGTTTATTGTATGAAATTAGGGAAACTGTATCTTTTATGCATGATAAGTACAATCAGGTACCTTCACGAAGGTCTAAAGGTCATTTCGATATAGTTGCATTAATTGATATTCGGAAGGAATAGATTTACGCGAAGGCATATCTAATTTATAATATCCTTATGAAGACCATCACACAGGCCTATAGATCCAGAAACCTGGTTCTAGCATCCCCCAATACTGCTTCAAGTGAGACTGCAGCCCACACTACACAAGTTGTTGCTGAAAGGGCCAGTAGTTAAGGTTTTGTTGGTTCGCACAAATAACTCTGAACCTGGGTCAGGCCCCCTTAAGCCAACATTTACCTAGGTTATCCACATCTCTTTCCATTTTTGCCAAGTTTTTCCAAAGTTACCAACCGCCATACTGAAAAGTCTAATTTTTTAATTTATTTCTAACTGATCTACATGGTTAGCGACCATGTGCTCCAAGCAATCAATAAATCCATCTATGACCTCCTCAACCTTTAGATCTCATAGACAAGCTTTATAATGATACTTTGGGTTCAAAAAATACCCAACTGCATGTATAGGATGACAGAGTTGATTTCTCCATCTATTATCAATGATCTCCCATATACATCCATATTTAGCTAACTTATCCTTGTAAGCTACCCATAGCTTCTCCTTTGCCTAATCCATAGGCTCATAAATATAACCCATGACCATTTTTTTCCCCATCCACCATCCTTAGCACCTTAACATCGGGCTCTATAATTTTCACAAGCTCTACAGACCTTTTCCAAAAATAATTTTCAAAAAAAATATTTTTGGTGTCTCTACCATCTTGTTTATGAGCCCACCGAGATTCAATCCAACCATAAGAAGAAAACATTTTCTACTAGTTTTTTGTTGAGAATTGAGACATTGTTGTAACAGGCCTAGTAAAATTTCATGTAAAAGAAAATAAGACCAAGGTCATGGGACATGTATTCAAAGCTGAATGGTGGGAAAAAAACCCTAGTGGCTATTCATTTCGGTTATTATGGCTAAACTAAAATGGCAAAGGGAACGATAAAGGCTTTAGAAAGGCAAAATGCATTTTTGGCAATTTATTTATGAAAATAAAGCAAATTAAGAGAAAAGGAAGGTGAAAGGTCACAAGATGCATGTGAGGAGGAAAATGAAGTAAAATAGAGGAAATTTTAGGAAATAGAGGCCTCATTGATAATAAATCTTATGAGGATCACTTCATAGACTTTTGTTAGTTCAGTTTTGGAGCTCTCTCTTCAATCTCTCTCTCATACTCTTGGACACTTAGATTTTTCTTGGAGTATTCTTGGAGGAGTGTGGAATAGTTGGAGTTTTTGAGTAATAAGGAAAAGGAAGTGCAGGAAGGCACAAGAGAACATCGGGATTAGCAGCTACAATCAATTTTTCTTTTAGATACCAAGTTGCATGTACAATTTCCTTGCTAGTTTTGGCATGCATTGAAAATGCATGTGGTTTTTGGTTATGATATATCATTGGCATGGAAGAATGCCTAGATCATGGAAAATTTTAGGGGCGAATTTTCGCCCTTGGGCTAAATTAAGGGATTTTATATTTTTATTGGGAAAATATTTTGTATCATAGTACATTGGTACAAATCAACTCAAATTTATTTTATAAAAAAATTAGGTATGGAGGTTAGCCCACCTTATTTTAAGGGAGAGGGTAAAAAAAAGGAAATTTAGCCCTTGAAATTAGGATTTACAATCTTCCATTTGCCCTCATTTTCAAGAAAATGTATTTATGATAGTTATAAATAAAAATATAAATACACTGAAGGTATGGTAAATAAGTAAAACCTCTTTTTATATTTAGTCCATAACCCTCTTTCTATTTAAGAAGGCTCAAAAACGAGGTTTCATTTAAGTGAATCCTATTGGCCAAATACCATATTTAAAAAAAGGTATGGTAAATTAATAAAAATATAAATAAACGAGAGGTATAGTAAATAAATAAAACATTTTTTTATATTTGCTCCACATGTCACCTTATATTTATGAACACAAAAGTGTGTAAATAAATAAAAATAAAAATAAAGTGGAGGTATGGTAAATAAATAAAACCTCCTTTTATACTTCAAAGGTATGGTAAATAAATAAAAATATAAATACACTGAAGGTATGGTAAATAAGTAAAACCTCTTTTTATATTTAGTCCATAACCCTCTTTCTATTTAAGAAGGCTCAAAAACGAGGTTTCATTTAAGTGAATCCTATTGGCCAAATACCATATTTAAAAAAAGGTATGGTAAATTAATAAAAATATAAATAAACGAGAGGTATAGTAAACAAATAAAACATTTTTTATTTTTTTATATTAATACCATGCAAAAAAACATTATTAACCCTAATATTAGTATTAATAAAAATAAACATAAAAATGGCACATGGTATTGACCCATGGTATTCCCCAAAATGACACATGGTATTGACCCATGGTATTCACTTAGGATGTAGCCTATTTAAATGGGGGAATTAAACCAGAATAGATCCATCTTTACTCTGGATCTACTAACCCCTGAGAGGTAT
>APFE031562807.1:195249-222994 GCA_000404065.3 Pinus taeda | reverse complement strand
TGTGTGTGATTGTCTTCTGCTCTGTTTTACTGTTTCTAGTTATTGGTTATTTGATACACAGATTAACAATCAACATCTGAAAGATAAAGTAAATTATAAGTTTGCATAGTATATGCGGGTTTCCTTCTACAAAGTTGCGGGTTTAATTAACTGAAGTAACGTATATCATTTGGATTTGAAAAAGGAATATTTGACTTGATAATACTGATTCACCCCCCCTCTCAGTATTATTTCCAGCATTTTGTCCGGGTCTCATCCCAATTGATGCACATATATGCAAAGGCCCCACCCCATGGTTTCCGCTGATAGCGATCCGCCAATGCGGTGTGGGCCATCGATCTGTGTGTGCGATCGACGATCCACATTGAATCGGCAATTGCTGTTGCTCATTCCACACAACCTTGTTGATACTCCGCCGATACAACTTGCCGATAGCAATCATCGACGATCGCTGATCGACGATGTCCAACTCCAACTGCCACTGCTTGGGACCACTGCTTTGTGATTTTCCGGTTAGATATGGGCCTTTGATTGTCCAGATCTAATGGCAGCTGTGCATTCTTGGGTTTTAAGCCTGCGATAAGGGTTTTTGACTGATTTTGAAGTGTTTTAGCCTCCCGATAGTGCATTTTTGCCCTTCCAAGGGCTCTCCTCCCTTGCTTGTTTCGATCTTAGGATGATCTTAAGCACTTTTGAAGATTCAAAGAGCATTTTTGGATCCCTTTGCATGTTTTTAAGAAAAATTTGGAGACTTTGGGAGTATTTTGGACCCATTTTTGGGCCAAATGCCAACAAAGCTAACACTGGCTCCTTCTGGGGATGAAAGCCTCCTTGTGAGGTTTCAAGAACTACAGATCAATGCCTTTCTTGTAAAAAACAAAATCAAATCTTTCTCCTAGTGTTGCATTGGGCATGGAGTCTATTTAGCATGAAATAAAAAATCAAAAACAACATATTTACAATAACAAGGCTTGAAAGTCTTAACTGAAATAAAGTTCGAAGAACAACCCATTGAATGGGCTATCAAAAACATCTCCTCCTTCCTTTGATGCATTCCTTTTAAGAAAACAGTCACCAAACGAAAATTGACCCTTTTTACCTTTCTATGAAAGGTTTCTTTCTCTTTGTCAATGTGTATATTAGTCAATTCATAAAAGACTTGCAAAAGCCTATTGATTTGATCCTTTACTTCAAAAACATTCCAACATTTGATATTATCAGGCAAAGATGGTCTATATTTCACCTCCTCTCTGTATGCTTTCAGCCTTGGATGTTTTGATTGGGAGTTTTTGTACACCTACTAAATAATAAGGTATGCTTCATACTTTGTTGTGTCATTTGTGACCTAAAAAGTTAATATGAAAGATGAATCAATGCATTCTTGTGTCGGGGACACAAGGACTTCACATGTTCCTGCAGCTTTCTCAGAGCAAGCCCCATCAAAGAACATGTCCCAAATCTGTGGGCCTTCTTCCTTTGTGATCTGGCAAACTAATTTATTAAGCTGCGTAGAGGCCAACTGATAAGGCTTCGTAATGTCAAGATCAAGCTTATCCATGAAAGCCTTGGGCATTGAATTATGGATGGATCCAGTGTCTACAGGATGATTGTGAAGGATTTCATCATGAATAGATAATGAAACATAGAATGATGGGGAGTTGTATTCACAATTTACAATCATTGGGCTGAGAATAATAGCTGGTTTGTCATTTTGCAGATTTACATAGTCAATGGAGGCTTGGATGGTTTTAGGCTCAAGAGCCTTAAGGATAGATTTCTTGAAGGACTCATTCTTTACTGGTTCAATCAGAGGCATAGGTATTCTTGGCTTCTGGATTTCTGATTGAAAACTGAAAAAAGAAGGGGACTTGTTAAGGCCTCTTACCTCTATGGCTAGAGCTTTGAAGATGATAGGATCAACTGCTGGTTGCTTATGCTTACTAGCTTGTTGTTTTGCAGGTGTTGAGTTCCAAAATTGTCTCTGTCTTAAGCAACTTTCTCATCCTTTTTCCTTTTCTTTTCCATGAAAAATGCATCCTTAATCATCAAAAGCCATTACACATTACCTCAAGGAGTATATTTCAGTGATTTACAAGTTATATTGTTATGTTTGTTATTTGAATAGGTTTTTGTCTTTCAGCTATAGAACGCAGCCACATTCCGCAGCTAATCGACTGTTCCATAACCATCTCCACGCTTTTGTAGGTTACAGGTGTCAAGAGAGGAAATGAACCACATGGGTAGCTTGGAAAACGTCAAAGCATGGATGGTATCCTATCCATTTGGCCAAGATCGATGTGGAGGAATCCAGTCAAAGGAAAGTCAACTGAAGAAACTGACAGCAAGTAGGACTCTATTTTTACATGATTCTTAGTAATGGATCCGAGGCAATCTCCTAAAGCCAAGGACCTCATCTACCACCTGCACAAATAGAATCCAACAACCACTATTAGAAGATTTATGTTTCAAGACAACTGAAGACAATAATTCCGCATACATTACCTATCTACGTGTTTTGCTGTAGATGACTTCCCTCTTCAACACAATTGTATTTTTACCTATAAATACCAGTGTGTAGAACGTAGAACAAGTTCAAGTTTTTTCTTATGTAATAGTGCATATTTCTACTTTGTAGTGTGAGAAACTTAGTGCTCTGTTTTAATAAGAAGACTTTGTTTTCAATGGATACCTAAAGTGCTTGTGAAATGTTGATTCTGTGTTGATAATTTGAGACCTTGCAGAGGGCCCCTGCGTGGTCAAGGATACATTTTATTTTTGTTTGTCTTTCGTAGTTTAATTGTAAATTCACTTTGTGTTTTTAATCATGTTCATAATCATTTTCTAATTTTGTGTATCATGCAGCTTATGTCATTTTTCACTAACTCAGAGTAGTTGTATTCTAGAGTAGAATAGTCCTTTGGTTTTCATTGCTTTTTAGTTTCTTAATTGTAGTTTTAAGTTGATGTCAGTAGCATAAATAGATTTATTTAATTTGTTGTTCCTTAGTTTCTAGATTTTAAATTAAGTTGTTCAAATTAGTGTAGTCACTCATGACCTAAACGAATGTTTCCAAAAGCCTTTCGTTGATGGTTAATCCTCAAACTAAATGGTGAAATGTTGAATTTATGAATGAGTCTTTCATTACAATTGTTGTTCATTAGTTTTTAGTTTAAGTTGTTCAATGCCATTTTCTTATTAGTGTAGTCACTCATGATATAAGTGAATGTTTCCAAAAGATTTTCGTTGATGGTTAATCCTCAAACTAAATGGTGAAATGTTGTATTTATGAATGAGTCTTTCATTACAATTGTTGTTCATTAGTTTTTAATTTAAGCTGTTCAATGCCATTTTCTTATTATTATAGTCACTCATGATATAAATGAATGTTTCTAAAAGCCTTTCATTGAAAAACTAAGTGGTGAAATGTTTTATTTATGAATAAGTCTTTCATTGCATTTTCATGTTTACTTTTCTTAGAATGATGAAGAATGAAATCTCTCAAATTTCTATCATAAGGAGGTAGTTCTCCCTAAGTTATGTGGCAGATTGACAACAATACTTCATTTAGCCTTGTTTTCAAAATAGAATAGTTGCAATTTCATTTTTAGTTCTTCATTTAGTCAGCTGCAATTTCATCTTCAGTAGTTCATTAAGTTTTAATTCTACAAGTAGATTAGGCAATAGAGGTAGTCTTATTTCCAGTATTTCATTTTTGGTTTATCATAGATAGCTGCAATCTCATTTTCTCATATAAGATTTGGTTTTGCAATTGAGTGGATAGTAGTTTTAAGTCCTTTCAGTTCATGTTTTGGAAACAATCATAATAGCAAGAAGAGAAGCTTTGTTTTCACTTTCTTGTTTAGAAACTTTACTCCCAAATTTGGCCTAAAATCACTTTTAGCTCTTACTTCATTTCTTTAGATTCTTAGCAGCAGTAGATTAAGATTTTGTAGATTACATTGCAGAACATTAGGAATCAAAAGAAAAAAAACCCCAAAACAAACATAAACTTAAAAATAGTGAGGTAAGAAAGGGTCATCTAGCACATATAGTGCACTACACTTCATCAGTTTATGATACCCGGATTGATAATTTATGTAGAAATTTAGGACACTAAATTGACTGAACAACAGGGACAACAACTTTATGAACATGATTTTCCTTGACATTATTCATATTTGACTTCAGATTATATCTTTGCTGATCTTCAGTTTGTAGAACAGCTTCACCATTCCATTCTTGGCTGATCTGGTCATTGAATAATGACTTCTCATAGGCATTTTTGGTTAAAAAAGTGGTGTTGCCTTTGTCTTCCATATAATGGATCTCATCATTTTCCTCAAACTTCCCTTCTTCCATGACTGCATTTTGAAAAGGGATCTTCACCCTTTGGTCTTCATTGGCATCTTTACTTCTTTGCAAAATCTGCAACTGCTCATTTGCTCTTCTATATGGATTTTGATTTGGAAGAGCAAAGGTATTAGGAACCCTTCCCTTCCCAAAATGCTGCTCAACCTTTATTTGGAAACTTCAGAGGCTATTGACTCTATCATCTTGGCCATTTTATCGATCTTGGGATTTGAAGATGATGAAGGTTCACCCCTCTGTCTCCTTCTATCAGCATTACCTTTGAGCTTTTCTACAACCATGATGTTTGATTCGACTTCCAGGGCTGCATCTTTCATACCAGTCAAAGAAGCACATCACCTTTCCCTCAACAGTAAAGAGAAGTCAGAATTAAAGGCGCTCGCATAGATGAGTCAAGCAGAGGTAGTGGTGGGTTTCACTTCAGCGGGTATCTTGTTGTACATGCGGTTAATTCTCTTATTAAAATCAGACAGCAGCTCACCATTTTCCCTCTGTAAGTTCCCAAACTTAGTGTGGTAGTAAAGGAGATCCTTCTTATCCCCCCAATGCTTTAGGAATGCATCATCTAAGGCCTCAATATCTGCTATAGATGTTGGGGTCAGTTCCCTAAACCATTTTCTAGCCTCTCCATCTAGGCTTTGGACAAAGACTCTCACCCAGACATCATCTTCACTAATGTCCAGGTTATCAGCATAGCTATAGAATGACTCAAGATGTTCTTCAGCTAAAACATCTTCAGTTCCAATGAACTTAGGCATATACTTCTTATATTCTCTAGTAGGCATAGCATTCAAAGGAGTGGGCAGTATTAGAGGTCCATCCCTAGCAGCTATGATTCTTTCCAATTTGGTAAGTGCTTGTAGACCTACCATAGTTGTGGCGGCTAAAAGGATACTGACAGTCTGAATGATAGAGGGATGAGGAGTGATTGATAGGATTGAAGGAGTGTGATGGATAGGAGGTGAGGTTTTCTTCAGGCATACAACAAAAGGAAAACCTAAAGAATAAGGAGATTCATGAATCTCTAAGAGTTTTTATTCGCTGCTAGTATTAGAAGCTATACTCTCAACATGTATTTGTTCTATTACAGGCCATTCTTGAAGTGATATAGGAGATTGTTTAGGTTTACCTAAACTTGATGCTACTTTCTGCAATACCTTTCTTTATTTGATGATCTTTTCAGGGTTAGGTACCGGGTCAGTTTGTGATTTCTGAGGATTTCTCTGAGTATGCCTCACAAACTGAATCAGAACTATGAAGTGGAGTCACCAAGAGGTTTGGCCTCCAGTAGAGTCTCCAGATAGATGATTGCAACCAAAAAAGCGCCCAGAATTTCTCTATCATCAAAGCTGGATCTATGTCGTTTCCCAGGGAAGCTAAGCTTCATTTTCCTTTCCCCGACAATGATGCCAATTATGTTATCACTCCAAGAAACTCTCCTAAGTTGCAGCTCAGAGATGCCTGGTAACATATAATCTTCAATATTGTTCTCTGAAGTATTGGAATAAATGATGGTTTGGATCAAGCCAGATAACCATTTCAACTATGATTTTACTTAAGACATGCATGAACACCCTCATCTTACAAGGCTTTAGACCACTAATGCTCAATAGTTTGTAGATTCAATGAATGGATGGAGAATATTGACCATACTGACAAATGCATACATAAACATAAATGAATGGCTAGCTACAGGCAGCAAAAGAGAGTATTGACTGTACTGACAGATGCATATATGACCACATATGAATGGCTAGCTACAGGAAGTAAAGAAAATTGCAAATCTAATTCATCAACGCAGAGATAAGATGAAAGTTATCTGGCATTAAACACAAAAGAAACATGAACAACCTATTCAAGTGCAAGCTTAGAACATAAGAGAAAATGAACATTGAACATATAACAACAAAAGAAGCTTGTATTACTAATGAATGAAGATGAGAAGCTTGAGTAGCAAAGTCTCATTAGTCTACAGAAGTTGAACCCGTATTACATCTTACTTTCAGCTATTTAGAGCCTGTTTACAATGCTCTTGAGCTCTAAGAGGCTCGGAGTCTTAATCTGTCTGATCTGCATTGTTAACTAATTTGATTCCCTCTATAGGCAAGCATGGCTTGGAGGATTATTCTCATGACAACAAAGTAACTGCATTCAGATATTTTGGCTGCGGTGGCAGGACATTTGATGCTCCATGATGTTTGTTTGATGAGCTGCACTGGGCTATTGATGTGTTGTGATTCTTCTCAACGTCTATGTTGGTTTGGGGAGGAGATGCGCGTGTTGTGGCCCTTTCTATGATTTAACAATGCATACATTCTATTAAAGTAGAACAGCGTTGCCCTCTTGTGGACCTCTGTTAAAATAATGAATATTTCTACTTTAAATAGAAAACACAACAGTGTTGAGAATTCCCGCCCCTCTCAGTCCTTTCCATACTTCAAAAGCCCTAAAAAATGATTAATTACTTTATCGAGTCCGCCCTTGGGGTTATCGTAAGTTGCATTCAGCTTGCTCCCTTTGTATTTCGTTGAACAATGAAAATACATTAAAACTACGAAAAAACATTGAAAATGGGCCTTCCCCGGACCTCACATTTTATGTATTTCACTTCCTGGACCCTTTTGGGTCTGGGCTTCATCGCAATTGGCACTTCCCTATTTCTCGTTGGATTTCATTATATAACGAAATACACTAAAATTCATTGAAAAATGGCTTTGGCGAGGACTTGAAAGATTATACATTTTGGTTCTGAAACCCATCGGGTCCGGGTCTCATCACAATCGGCACACATATATGCAAAGGCCCCTGTAGAATTTTGTAGAACTTTTCTACAAATCAGCTAGCTCTAAGACCATGTAGAACTTTTTCTACTAATCAACTAGCTCTAATACCATGTAGAAATTTCCCACTTGTAGATCACGTGGTAATGCAATGTACTAAAGCAAAACACTTGATCTACTTCTACAAACAATTTAGTGGAAGCTTAATCAACCATGAACAACATCAATAAGTACACATATAACTAATAAGAAGGAATCAATCACGCATAACACAGAAGAATTTACCCGGGGAAAGCACCTGCCTAAAACCCCATCTTTGTATCATCATACAAGTGGAAATATAGCCCGGATTACACAAAGCCTTAGCTCGGAAGCTATCCAACTCTTAGTACAATTCCTATGCTGCTCATAGATAGTCAAAGAATTCTCACAAACCTTCTCCTCTACCCTCCAAGCGTCCTATTTCTATGCACATTTTTTCCTAAGTCCTCTAGCTGCAACCTGTGTGATTCTCACCTCACGCACAACACTAACATTTGAAATAACTGCACAAACCTGAAGGAGATAAATCCTCATCATGGATGAGCTTCCTTTATAGGAAAAATATTCATCCAACTGATAGTACACTATCCCTTCTCTGATCTCAACTGGGTCTCTGTCTGAACTAACATGCATGAGTTATTTAAGCTATAATATTCAGTTATCTGAAAATACTAGTTGTTACATGTATGCAAGCATTAACAAATTGAATCTCATTAATTTAACAACTTGTTAAATTAATCTAACTGGACTTGACTCAGTTAACTGAGCCAACTAATTACAACTTATCCTTATCTCTTTAACTGATGGATAAATTCATCAATTAATAGATAAACTGTAGCATGTCCTCACATAGACTTCAAGTTTGTTTTTCCTTAACTAATTAACTCATGGAGATTAATTAATTAATATTTTAAACTGCTTGTAAGACCAAATTCGTTTTTACTTCCTATAGTTAGACCAGGGACTGCTAAAAATAGGAAGGGACCTCGAAATGCTATTTTTAGAAGTTTCTATTTTTAGCAGTTTTGCCTCTCACCCAAGGTGGCCAATGACCTCCTTGGCCAAATTGCTATTTTTAGACATGCTATTTTTAGAACTTCTACTTTTAGCACATTCTAAATTTAGCATTTTTTGTTGCACATTTTTCAACACTCCCTCTTAAAAAGAAAGGATTTCTCTCCAACTCAATCCTGTAACTCTGGAATGTTCTGCATGCAACACATCTACCGAGTCCACTTGCTCCAACAACACTTGGAACAAAAACACTCCCAACTGACCACTCTATTGGGCTAGGAACATATTCTGATGCTGAAGATCTACCTATTGCTGACAAGTGCTCTCTCTCTGACATCTGCGCTACTGCAACATCTCCATGCATCTCGCACCATTGTACACCTCTCTGTGCCACTTAGCACTATGCAAAACACTTGTGCCTCTCGCATTGTTGCAACCTGCTAGCTATGCGCTCTCCTGGGATTCCTTGCACTGTCGCTCTCTCTGCCGCTCCATCCACATCTATCTCTACCCAATCAGTCAGTTCCTGCTGCTCCACATCGGGGCTCCCATATCAAGGTCTCATCCAAGAGTTTGGGTACCTCAAGGATCCTGCCCCTCCTCCTTGGGACGATCAATCCACATCACGCCACCTCCTACTTGGAGGTATGGCTGCATGCGATCCCTCTACCCACCTAGCTTGAAGTTTTCCCCTACTGGAGGTCTTTGCATGAGTAGATGTCTCTACTCGATCTCCACTCAACTTCCCCTGTTATGGCTGCTCCACAACCTCTTGAAGTTGCTGCACCAATCATGGTTCCTCCACTATTGTCTGAGACTTCTTCTGGCTCTACATGTTGAGAGGTAATTTACTCTCCCTCTCAACCACCAAGTATCTAACCTTTGCCTTTCTCCTCAAGGCTTTACATACATCTTGTACCTCAAGTGCATGCAGGTTCTTGGCTAGCACACCTATCTATTTCCACTTTCCCGCCGTCACAAAATTTTCTAGAAAAAGAGCTGATTTTAAATCAGTGATATCTCCCTCATCCGAACTCCGATTCAACCGATTTTTTTTTTTTTGATTTTGAGTATTTTTCCACAAGGAATCCAAATATGCTATTTATTTCTAAAAATTTTGTACAAAAATTTTCATATTTGCTCTGCAAACTCTCGGCCCAAAACTCAAGACTTTCAAATCTCCTCTTCTTGTATATTGTTCTTCCTTGATAACCTGTGCTCCGATACCATGTAGAATTTTTCTATAAATCAGCTAGCTCCGATACCATGGTAGAATTTTTCTACAAATCAGCTAGCTCTGATAGCATGTAGATTTTTTTCTACAAATAAGCTAGCTCTAATACCATGTAGAAATTTCCCACTTGTAGATCACTTGGTAATGTAATGTACTAAAGCAAAACACTTATCTACTTATAAAAACAATTTAGCGGAAGCTTAATCAACCATGAGCAACATCAACAAGAACACATATAATTGATAAGAAGGAACCAATCACACATAACACAGAAGAATTTACTCGGGGAAAGCACTTGCCTAAAACCCCATCTCTGTATTATCATACAAGTGGAAATATAGTCCGGATTACACAAAGCCTTAGCTCGGAAACTATCCGGCTCTCAATACAATCCCTCTACTACTCATAGACAGTCAAAGGCGTCTCACAAAATTTATCCTCTACCCTCCAAGCCTCCTATTTCTATGCACAATTTTGCCTAAGTCCTCTAGCTGCAACCTGTGTGATTTTCACCTCACACACAACACTGGCCTCTAAAATAACTGCACAAACCTGAAGGAGATAAATCCTCATCATGGATGAGCTTCCTTTATAGGAAAAATATTCATCCAATTGATAGTACACTGTCCCTTCTCTGATCTCAACTGGATCTCTGTCTGAATTGACATGCATGATTTATTTAAGCTATAATATTCAGTTATCTGAAAATACCAGTTGTTACATGCATGCAAGCATTAAAAAACTGAATCTCATTAATTTAATAGCTTGTTAAATTAATCTAACTATACTTGACTCAGTTAACTGAGCCAACTAATTACAACTCATCCTTATCTCTTTAACTGATGGGTAAATTCATCAATTAATAGATAAACTGTTGTATGTCCTCACATAGACTTCAAGTTTATTTTTCCTTAACTAATTAACTCATGGAGATTAATTAATTAATATTTTAAACTGTTGGTAAGACCAAATTCGTTTTTACTTCCTATAGTTAGACCAGGGACTACTAAAAATAGGAAGGGACCTAGAAATGCTATTTTTAGAAGTTTCTATTTTTAGCAGTTTCGCCTTTCACCCAAGGTGGCCAATGACCTCCCTAGCCAAACTGCTATTTTTAGACATGCTATTTTTAGGACTTATATTCTTAGCACATTCTAAATTTAGCATTTCTTGTTGCACATTTTTCAACAGCCTCGGCCCATGGTTTTCGCCGATAGCAATTCGCCGATGTGGTGTGGGCCATCGATCTGCGCGCGCGATCGACGGTCCACGTTGAATCGGCGATTGCTATCACTCATTCCACACAACCTGCATCGATACTCCACCGATATGACCCGCTAATAGAGATCCGGCCATCACTGATCTGCGGTGTCCAGCTCCGACTGCCACTGTTTGGGACTGCCGATTTACGATTTGCCGCTTAGATCTGAGCCATTGATCAGTCAAATCTAACGGTAGCTATACATCCGTGAGTTTTAAGCCTGTGATAAGGGTTTTTGACTAATTTTGAAGTGTTTTAACCTGCCGATAGTGCATTTTTTCTCTTCCAAGGGCTCTCCTCCCTTGCTTGTTTCAATCTTGGGATGATCTTAAGCACTTTTGAAGATTCGAAGAGCATTTTTGGATCCCTTTGCATGATTTTAAGCAAAATTTGGAGACTTTGAGAGTATTTTGGATCCATTTTTGGGCCAAACGCCAACAAAGCTAACAATGCTTTTGATGTTGGTGCTTCCCTTAGCACCAACTCAATAGAAAATTCCACTTCCCTGTGAGGCGGAAAATATGAAATCTTTGTTGGGAACAGATCCTGAAACTACTATAAAACTGGATACCTCTTGAATACCTCTGCATCCTCAACATCCTTACCTTTGTCACTGGAAATATGCACTACAGATAATACACACCCTTTCCTATGACTATGCTTTGCCTACATAGATGTAACCATCCTAACTGATGTTGCCTTCTTCTTACCTTGCAAGACTCTCTGTTCTCAATTGTTACCCAAGCATTCAATGTCCTTTTCATAACAATTCACCTTATTCCTGTGAAGATACAACCAATTCATACATAACAACATACTTTATGATCCCAACGAAAACACATTCATATGTTCTGATGTAGGAATACCATTTAACTCAAACATACAATCTCTTACCCAATGATGAACCCTTTTGTTAGTACCTATAGCCAACTACAGTGATGAAGGCTCTACAAGAACTTATTTATTCAAACAACACTTATCCACTAGGTCAAGATTAACATAACTATAATTAGATCCAAGGATCAAAATAGAAACAAATTGATCACAAAGATTACCATCCATCTCGATAATATATGTCTGGTGATCCGCCTTCTGGTTATCCAATGTTGTATAAATCCTAGCAATACTTTATGCAACATCCCCCACTGTCTGTGCCTCTTGAGCACTATATATCTGCAGTCTTCCACCCTGATGTTATGGATAGTCTCTCCTATGATGCTCTCCACCACAAGTCAAACACTATAATGGCTTCCTACCATCACCCTTCTTCTGCTCAGATTGAAATCCCTTTCCTTTGTTAGATGCATTGAAATTTTTGTGTGGTGCTACATTCTCTTTGTTACCTATGTCATGAGGTCTTGTTCACTTCTTATCCCAATTTCCCTTATTATTATCATTACCTTTCCAATCCTATTTAGATTCAGACCTACACTTTAATTTATCATAACAGTGCTTCAACTTCCTGATGGCTTCCTTGAACGATCTAAGCTCATCAAACTCAATTCTATCTTGAATGCTACCAAAAACTTACTGATGAATCTCTGAATCTTTTCTTTCTGCTCCTTCAGATAAGGCACATACATCAACAACTCCAAGAGCCTTCTAGTATACTCCTCATCAGTCATAGATCCCATCAACAACTCATATAAATCTTTTGCCATGTCATCATAATATGTCTCTAATATATACTTCTTCTTGAAAAGTCTCTTGAACTCACTCCAAGTCAACTCCTGTTCATGAATACCTTTGCCATTATTTACATCTTCCGACCAAATTTATGCTTTGTCTTTAAGACTGAACATAGCTATTATGGCCTTCATGTTCTTTAAGTAATCATGTAACCCGAAGAACTTATTCATCCCAAGAAACCACTCTTATGTATCCTATGACTTCTTCATTTCTACATCAAATGTAGGTGGCTTTGCTTTCTTGAACTCATCTGAAAAATATCCCCTGTCACTCCTCCTGTAATTATGATAACAATGATGACCATGGTACTTGTTTGAACCAGAACTAGAGTAAAGCCCATGTTCACTGCCTCGTCTATCAGGTGTATCCAGGAACCTGCCATCTCTAATGGTTTCATCTTTATTTGACCTGTGCCCACCATGGCACCTGCTACCATACGCTCCATTAGTCTTGTCCTTCTGTCCATGACTAATCCTCAGTGGTCCCTGTCTCTGCAAGTATGAAAAACTTTGAAGGATAACTGCATTAACCTATACTTGTTTCTCCTATGCCCCAGAAAGTCTCTCTTGTGACGTAATTATTCCGTCATTATCTAATTTGCAACTTCTTATTTCTTCCTTCAAACTTCTCAAAGTGTCTGCTATGTGAGGGGAGTACTCATTACCATGTTTCTCATCTGATTTATAAGGAAAATCTCGTGAATTGCAGTCTTCTTCCTACAAACATACTACGTCAGATAAACCAAACATAAACATAATCAAACGTACCTCAGTGAAGTTCAGGGGAGGCTATCTTGTTTGCAAGATTAATCCAAATTAGCACAATAAAATGTATAAACATATTCATATCATTATGCCAACATCATGCATGACAACACCAACATGCATAAAAAATACATATACAACCAACATGCATTCATGACAAAAAAAACCCCAACAACACTTCATTAGCTTCTACATGACAACACAACTGTAACAATGACTACCACCATGCGACACATATACTACCTACATGCATGCATGACAAACACATTCCACCCATCCAATCCAAGCTTTGAACCATGCTCTGATACCACTTTGTAACACCCTCCTCCCACAATTACCTAAGCTTACCAGTCCAGTGCCAGTCCTCCAGGGTAGATATGTGGCGAAGAATTACTAGGATATGAATCAACCTCCTAGGTATAGTTAAGGAAATGGAATCAATGAACCAAAACCAAACCAACTTTCCTCAGGTTCTATAAGATCCTCAGGAGCTAACCAACCACTCTAGGTGCCCAACCCCTGAGTTCAATTTCTTTTTCACTGACATGGGCCCTCAGTCGCTCCCATGAAAAGGTAAGAAAGAGGTTGAGACCCTTCAGTTTCTCCCATAAGCCTACATCCCAATGACGGTTTCTTTTTTCACCCAGTTTTGTGCCTGCGATCGCAAGGTCTGAGGCACTTTTTTAGGGCTAGGACTCAGACCTATACCCATAACTAAATGAAACACTCAGGAATGATATATAACATAGATACAAAGCCGTTAACTTAAAACTTTATCGAGTACTTAACCTAACCCATATGAACCATGACATGCATTTCGTCATACACATCATGAACATGTAATATATAATTCGTAATTACACATTTGATCATAGGGGTCTCATACTTATCTGATAATCGTCAAGAAGGTATGATGCCTACTCACATTAGTTGCATTATCATCTATTAGGTCATACATTCATTAACATTTCATTTACTAATCAAAACATGATGAGATCCATAACTCAAGTTTATCATAAAACAATGCTTATAACCAACATATAACCGAAATCATAATAATGATAGAACAACCATCAAAGCCACATGATAAAAAATACATTTACTCATGAAATGCAATGGAAAAGAGCACTTATTAACATATGCAAAAGACAACCAATTCAAGGACTTCCATGTACCACCCAACCATAGATTGGACTAAACTAAATCTCTCTTTCAGCCAATCACTCTCATGCCATATTCCAAGCATGAATGTGGGATCTCGTGGAATACACCAATCAAAACCAAACCAGGACTTCCAGAGGCCAAACCAGCTCAACCCTTAACCAACAATTCCACCTCACGGTTGGACATCACTAACTATCACTAGATCAATCTCTACCCAAGCTGTCTAGGGCTCCATAGCATTTGTTCCAACTCAACTCCAGGACTAGTAACTTAACCCAAAATTATTGCAGGGCTCTAGAGTGTTTGTCCAACCAAGGCCCCACGATTAGTAACTCAACCCACCAAGGGCTCTAGAGTGTTTTTCCAAGCAAGGATTCCAGGACTAGTAACTCAACCCAAGTTGTTCTAAGGCTTCCAAAGCGTTTATCCAACCAAGGCTCCAAAAACTAATTGTTGTCTAGGTAAATCCTCTCTGCGGACATAGACGATCCCTCTAGCCCAATGAGTGGGACTAGAAACCTAAGTGACAATCTACCAAACACTTTCCTAGGTTACAATTGAAAAGAGAAACGAAGAAGATGGCCTACCTCGCTCTGATGCTACCTCGAACCCTTTGTTGAAGACCTTGAATCACATGCATCACGAGCTTGTTCCTGCTGCTCACAATGTTTATGCACTTGCACAAGAGATCAAGACACAACAAGGCATGCAAATACAAATAGAATATTCAAAATAAGCCTAATTAACTGATCAAGGAATGTTAAGATAGATGATACATGAGCACCCACATTTGTGTATTAATAGAAAATAAGGGGAAGCATACAACCAAGACTTGATGTTGATAGGCTATCCTTGAATGAATATCCAAGTCCAATCTAAGCTCTCCAAGAACTCCTTCTCCAAGCCAAATGAGTAGCATATAGGCACAATCTTAGCATAAGGGTACAAATAGACATAGACCAACCATTTGGGAATGGGAGAGGAGGAATATATAGGCTGGGAAAGGGAGTTAGGATCTCTCTAAAGATAGGAGTAGTCCCTTATCTCAAGGAGGTAGCTCATAGGGATAAGACCAAGATGCCAAGTTGGGAAAATTCGACCTCATCTATGCCAAACAACCTCTAGCTTGCCGCTCTGGAAGATTCTAGATCACAAAGCTTCTCATCCTCTTTGGGAAAATTTCCTTTTTGGGATCATCGCAGGTATACAAGTGAACAGAGCGATGCCATCACAAGTTGATTATGATGCAACAGGCGATCATCACTGTTTTTAGTCTCATAAGGGAGATGATTCTCAAATTAGGGTTTTAGATCTATTTCCTTCAGGGGAATCTCAAGGCATTTTCCAATCAATGTCTTAGGAAGGATATGAGTTGCATATATGAATGAGTACACTGCATAATGGTCATGTTTCGGGCACTTCAGGGTATTTCACGGGGAAGTACAAGAGGCGTGACAAAATACTATGTAACATATGCCCCCTGAAGCATGAAGGCAGAAAGAGGAGTAATGAATGAGATGCTTTACGAGCTTTTGCAAGGACAAGGACAAACATGATCAGGAGACCTGCAAATCAAGGACGCATATACATATACATATATGATATCAAACATGAATCCATAGTATGGATGCAACCATCCAGATAATAAGGATTATATGAAAAGATCCATGGCATGGGTGTAGCCTTCCAAATGGGAAGGATCATTTGTAAATCTAAGATCTGAGGTATGGATGCAACCATTCGATATAGAAGGATCATCATAAATGTAAAGTCCCACAGCATGGTCACAACGATCCGTATAACATAAACATGTGTACAATCATGAATACCACATAACTCAGGGTCTTGCGCTCCACTCCGACCCCTCAAAGTATAAATTCTAACATGCGAATGAATGTGTCAAAGTCGAACGTGCTAGAAAACTACCTGATTACTGCCAATGATGTGGACCGTTAATAGGCACGAGATAAACCACCAATAATGACAATGGATCTCAAGGTACGGCAATACAGTCCGTGAATGTGATAATGAAGCTGAAGTTGAACACTTGTGGAATCATCTAATCGAAGTCCAATGATGAAAACCTATCGTCGGATGTGAAGAACTTGCCATTAAGGCATGCACGCTCTAAGGTACTGAAGGGGAGTTTCTAAGTCATCTTCCTGGATAATGAGCTGAAGTCGATAGGAAGTGACCCGTCGAAGAAGGGAAATGATGAATCCCTATCATCGATAGGAAACAAGGAATAAAGTGGAATGAAATGAATGAGATCCAATACTGTAACGATGGGGCAAACAATGTATAGGTAAATAACTGCAGATAGGACTTCTCTTGAACATTGGTGATACGACTCTGGAGTGTGGCAACATTTGACTCAACGAAGGCTAAAGGTCATGATGACAAAATGGAATAGTCAAATTAGAGGCAAAAAATGGATCACCCAAACCTGGGAGGACAAGTAACTAAGTGAGGATATCCCAAACCCAACACGAAAGCAGAAGAGTGTCATGTTTAAGAGCGACATGCTACCTATACAAAGGATGTTTCATTTTCATTTTTCCCCACTATTTCTAGCGAGTACACCAATTATTCTTATCACAAGCGTGAAGGGGATAGAATATTCTTGTAATGTAAGTTCATTCTTTGAATGAATCCATCCTAGTAAGTTTTACGAGTCCTAGGAGGGAGAAAATCGGTCTCATCATGGTGATGAGTATTTCATCGTAAAAAAATTAACGAGTCTGGCGGAAGAATAACTCGATATCTTTTTCATAGTTAGAGATTTTGAAAAAGATATGCAAAATAAAACTCTGTCACGTCCCTTTTCATAATTTGTCTCTTGAATCCAAAAAGGTAGAAAAGAATATTTGAGAGAACCTCCTAGCCATGTTCGACTAAGGTGTTTCTTTTTCGTAAATATTCTATCGCAGTCCAGAAAAGGGTTAAACTTTTATTGAGTAGACGTCATTTCATTTACTTTTACGAGTTCAAATGACAAGTAATTGACAATATTTTCATTTTTTGAGAGTCAGAAAAGAGCTGAAAGATGACGACTCCTAGAGGAACGAGTGGTCTAAAAGGATAGCAATTGCTTCTGATCATGATGGAACTGATCAAAACATGTAAAGGTTAAGAGGTTGGTTAATAATACCACTCATTGCAGATTTTCTTCAAGAAAGGGTAAAACATCTACGTGAAAGCATATGATCGGCCAAAGAGATGGTGACAATGGAATGAAAAAACCAAGGCTCATCTAGAAAAAATTGGCTAATAAAAATGGCAATCACAAGATGTAAATGGGAATGGTTTCATTTTTAAACAAGCTTGAAATGGAAACAAACTATGCTTGGATTTGGTTTCATTTTACACAAGATTGAAATAGAAACAAACTATGCTTGAGATGAGTTTGCAAGCCCCCAACATAATGACTCAATTCGAGGTACATGCCCCCCAAGCTTCATTTAATTCACCTAAGTAGACCACTGGTTACTAACAAGTGGATGGAATGAAGGTTTACTTGCGAGATCAAGTGTAAGACTCTATTGTAATTTTACGATATCTATCAAAGACTCGAATTGGAAGGGGATTTGTTTCATTTTTTAATGAGCTTGACACAAGCAAAGGAACCATGTTCATGACACTTTGTTTCATTTTTTACCGAGCTTGACACAAGTAAAGGAACTATGCTCATGGGGACCTATTTCATTTTTTAACGAGGTTAACATAGTAAAATAAATATCCTTATGGTCCTTGTTTCATTTTTGAAGGAGATTGACACAAGACAAGGAACTCTGCTCCAAACCATTTATCACAACCCAAAAGAGGTTGTGGCTTCCAAGAGGTTCTCATAAGATGGGAGAACAACGCTCTGGAAGGGATACATGTCTAGGGATCCAAATGAAAAATTGAGCTCCAATGCCCCTAGTACATGGCATACTACATCACCTACCAGATCATCAGTAGGTGTGGGCATGGAATAGGTGGCTACATAATTAACCTGTGGCGGGGGTGATATTTCTTTCCCATAAGAACCATTTAGGGATGATGGTTTATGGGGAGTTGAATCAAGACCAATGAATGTAAGCTGACTAATGATCACAATGCTTCCTTCATAGGGGAAACACATCACTCGAAAGAGGGAAGAGACAAGAGCTCCCATGACATAAACATAGTCACGATCAAGGAGTAGATTAAAATCCAAAGGGCCTTGGATAACCATCACATCTATATAAACAATCTTTCCTCCCAAAGTAATAGGTAACTTAGGAAGGATCCCTAATGGTTGACTGGTTCCTCTGTTAAAAGCTAATAAATGTTGGGTGACAGGGACAAGCTGAGGAGAACCTAAATCTTGCCAAGCAGTTGAGGAAAAAATGCTAATAGATGCACCCTCATCCATGACTGTACTAGGTACAACCATATGGTAAGCTTGTACTGTAATATGGAAAGGAACATAAGACGAAAGACAATATCCTGCCAGTCGACTCCAATAAAAAAAAGTGACCAAACTACTTGGAGGGGGTGTCATAGGAACGTGAGAACTACCCTCGTGTTCTATGAGAATAAGAGAACTATTCTCATGCACCTTGGGAATGGGAGGATTTCCCTCTAGTTCATGCGAAACTGACGAAACCAGAAGAATCTGATTGATAGGGGGTTCACTCTCTACCTGAAAGGTATAGTTAACTAAAGATGGAGTCAAATCTACCATTTTCTTAACCAATGGTTGGTCAAGAATGGACTTACGAGACTCACTTTCAAAGAGAGTGGGGTTGACCAAAGATGAATTTTGATCAATCACTGGATCAACTAGTGAAGGATCAGGGGAAAGCTTTCGATACCCAGTTGGAAGACAAGGATGATAAGCTGTAAGGTTTTCCAAATCTTTGGAAGCTTCATCCATAAGAGGACAAAGGTGAATGGGATGATTAACTTCACACGACTTACAGGAAATTTCGGCTTTTCCCTTTTTCCCATGAACTTTATTATTACTAGTTGATGGTTCATCACTAGCATGATCGTTAGAGGCTAATGACGAAGGTCGATGTGAACCTGTAGAGCACAGTTCTAAGACCTTAGGAATACCAGAACAATTCCGAAGAAGGTGGTCACCCTTACATAACATGCAAGGGAATTTTACTTTCCGAGGCTGGTTGGAAGATTTTTCTTCATTAGTTTCATCGTTAAAAATAGTTGTTTGGTTTCCCCCTTGCTTATTTTGCTTCTTCTTCTTTGTTCTCTTCTTCTTCTTATTAGCTTCCTGGTTACTAGAATCCAGACTTTCACCAGGTAAAGAGGAAGAACGAGGTGAAGTAATAGACGAAGAAGGAAAGGGGCAAACCATAGGATCAACATGAGGTTGATGTTGTTCAGGTGGAGGAGAACTTGATTGAAAAGAAGTTTGGACATTCGAAACCATCAAGGTTGAAAATAACCAAACTGGCAGACCAATGGTCAATCCAGGAAGGGACAACGTCTCCATATAGGGAGCACCAGTATTTCCAAAAGAAGGAAAAGGGCTAGGATTCCCATCAGAGGGGTTTCCTTGACTGGTAGACTCAGGAAATGTTGCCATTGGTATCAACCTAATATCTACCAAGGAGTATTTCCACAGGAAGGTTGTTGTTCTATGGTTAGTTAATTTTAGAATTTGAAACAAAAAAATTGTCTTTTAATATTTTAGGAGTCGAGAAAAGGACGAAAAGTTGACTCTAGTCGCTTTCGTTGGTTTAGCGAGCTTGAAAAGACAAGTGCTCGATGATCTTTTCAATTTTAAGGAGTCAGAAAAGATCGAAATGACTACTCAGGTAACTCTAGGCAAAAAGGAGTACCAAGTAACCATGAACTACAATATACACCTTAGCAAATAAATTTACCAAGGACTTGACGTACATGCATGCAATCTCCTCGAATGTTGTGTGTTAGAAAATTATGTATTACGAAGCAATGGAACACATAAATATTGCAGAAATATAAACACAGAAAACACATAAAATAAGAGAGACACAGATATACATGGTTCACCCAGTTTGGGCTACATCCACCCCGAATAGCCAGTCCTTCCTTTCTATTATCGAGCAAAATGAAGAGACACAACCTATAGCAGATCCACTGTAATATCCTCTGTTTTCTCTCACAGTCTCACCTCTCTGTTTCTCACTCACAGAATACACATCTATTCCACAGCCTCAAATACAATGCCTCATAAAGAGAGGGGTTGCCTTTTAGGGCAAAAAACCCTAAACTAAACATAAGTTCTACCGTCAGATCATTTTCCTAATGAACGACCCAGATTGACTAGAAATTACTATACTTTTACAAGGCAAATTTACATCTATTTTTAGCTTTGGGAACGTTGCCCCTGAGCCCCCGGACCCCCCAGGCGAGGGTGGATCGGCCCCCCAGACCACCGTGGGGGGGACAAGTCCCCCCCGCACCCCCTCGCGTGGAGGGGTGTACAAACTTCCTGGGGTATACATCTAGCTGAAACAAAGACCTTTGAACAATCATGCTCCACACACAACACTGTGTTCAGTGTATCACGTGTACAGGGCAACAAAACTGAATTCCTATGGATAAAGGTTTGCAACCTATGAGGGTCTCCCTTTATATACTCGACGGTACGGGGAGCACAAGTCTGTGCTAGCACTGTCTAATGCAAGAGCATTATGAATGGTAGCTGCTAAGTTTTATAGACGTCAGAACACATCTCTAGCCTAGACCACTAAATATGAGCGTTAATGTTTCAAATGCTCCTTAGATTAATTGAGGTAAATTTTAGTTTAATCTTGAATTAAGTTTCAGTTTTGAGGGCTTAACGATGTCACCTGCTCCTAGAATGAAACTAAATGATGAAAATGAAAACTTTTCATTCAATGAAGGCTATTCTACCAAAGGAAGAGAAACAATTAATCAATGCATCAAACAATCCAGAAAGCACCAATACAATTTTTTCAATGTAGTAAGTAAAAAATGAAATCTAATCTTTCATTCTACTAACAAATGCAATGCCATAGAAATGAAAATTGTTTCCTTTTCACTAAATATGCAATCAATGCAAAATAGTGCAAAAGAGAAAAAGAAAATGCAAACAATTCACTAATCATGAAAATCTCTTTTACTTTCCAATTTGAATGCAAGAAATGTTTCAAAAATACTTCAATGATATGCCCTTTCACTTTCCGAAACAAAAGAATAACAACAAGCACTTCCTTTTGATTCAATGAGAAACAAACAATTTTGTAATCTATTGCTTGTCAACAGAACTAAAGTGACTTTCAAAGCATCTACTTGATTCGACACTAATGAAAACAACTTAATACCAAAGAACAAAAAGTAACTTGCAGAGGGTGTCCAGATGCAAAAGTACTCTTTGAACAAAGGTAATTGATTTCTAAAGAACAAACCAATGAGTGAATGAAGGGTGACCTAGAAACCCTAGGAACCCTAGAAAGAAAATCAAGCTTCAAACGCACTTAAACCAAAGCAAGAGGAAATTACAGTCAGACAAACATGTCAACCAAGGAAATTACACTATAATTGCACTGACAAACCACTGCTAGAAGGAAAAATACTAGAATCAAGAAGAAAAACCCTAATTTTCTTAAACTTTTAGGATCATCACACCTATCATAGGAAAAACAACGATAATCATGACTTTAATTAAAACATCTGCGATGTCATCACGACTATCAGGGGAGAAACCACGATGGTCAAGAAAGATGAGATAAAACCAAAAAATCTTCAAGATCAACAAAAATTAAGAACCTTCAAGCAATCACCAGTAAGTGAAAAAACTTACAGAAAAACAAACAAACCTGAAAATGGATGGTTGGTCAAACTCAACACTAAAGCAGAATGCAGGATTGAATGGAAAGGATCATAGCTTCCCCAATGGAGTCACCATTTTTTTGTCTAGGTAAATCCTCCCTGCGGACATAAATGATCCCTCTAGCATAATGAGTGGGACTAGCAACCTAAATGACAATCTACCGGACACTTTCCTAGGTTACAGTTGAAAATAGAAACGAAGAAGATGGCCTACCTCACTCTGATGCTACCTCGATCCCTTTCTTGAAGACCTTGAGTCACTTGCATCACAGGCTTGTTCCTATTGTTCACAACATTTATGCACCTGCACAAGAGATCAACGCACAACAAGGCATGCAAATACAAACATCATATTCAAAATAAACCTACTTAACTCATCAAGGAATGTTAAGATAGATGATACATGAGCATACACATCAATGGAAAACGACCCAGCAGTTGTGTATTAATAGAAAATAAGGGGAAGCATACAACCAAGCCTTGATGTTGATAGGCTCTCCTTGAATGAATATCCAAGTCCAAGCTAAGCTATTCAAACACTCCTTCTCGAAGCCAAATGAGTAGCATATAACCACAATCTTAGCATAAGGGTGCAAATAGACATAGAACAACCATTTGGGAATGGGAAAGGATGAATATATAGGTTGGGGAAGGGAGTTAGGATCTCTCCAAAGATAGGAGTAGGCCCTTATCTCAAGGAGGTAGCTCATAGGGATAATATGAAGAGGCCAAGTTGGGATAATTCGACCTCATCTATGCTGAACAACCTCCAGCTTTCTGCTCTGGAAGCTTCTAGATCATGGAGTTTCTCATCCTCTTTGGGAAAATTGTCTTTTTGAGATCGTCGAGGGTATATAAGTGAGTAGAGCGATGCCATCATGGGTCGAGTATGATGCAACATGCGACCATCTCTATTTTTAGTCTCATAAGGGTGATGATTCTCAAATTAGGGTTTTAGAACTATTTCCTTCAGGGGAAGCTCAAGGCATTTTCCAATCAATGTCTTAGGAAGGATATGAGTTGCATATTTGAATGCGTATATTGCATAATGGTCATTTTTCAGGCACTTCGGGGTATGTCATGGGGAAGTGCAGGAGGTGTGACAAAATACTATGTAACACTAATAAATCAACCCACAACCATAAGGAACATGAGCACCAACCAGAAAATAGATGGGAAAACCCACAATACCATGGCTATCCAAGAAATGGAAAGGCTAGGAAAAACCATTATCAATCCAGGAAATCCTCCATGCCAATGATAGATCATTAACCCAATAACCACATGCATACATCATGCATGCCAAAAACTAGCAAGGAAATCATACATGCAACTTGGTACCTACAAAGAAAACCCATTGTAGCTGCTAATCCCATTGCCCTCTTTCACTTTCATGCTCTTCCTTTTCCTTCTTGCTCCAAATCCAAGGTATGCCACAATGCTCCAGGAGTGCTCCAAGTAAACTCTAAGTGTGCAAGAGTATGAGAGAGAGAAAGGATGGAATAGAGTGTTCCCAGCTAAAACTAACAAAAGGTTGTGAACTAATCCTTAAAAACATTTTTATCATTGAGGCTTATATTTCCTTCACTTTCTCTAGTTTCCTTCAATTTTCCTCACATGCAATTATGTGACATTTCACCTCCCCTTTCTCCTATTTTCCATTATTTTCACAAATAAAATGCCACTTTTCCTTTGCCATTACCTTTGCCAATTTCCATAGCCGTTTATTAATCACAAGTGATCCCCATCATTTTGTTTTTACCTAACATTCAGCTTGTAATACATGTCCCATGACCTTGGTCTTATTTTTCCTTTATTAACTTTATTACATGAATTTTTAACCAGGGCTATTACAAACTCGAACCAGAAGGAGGTGAATTGAATATGGTACATCAAAGATGAAGAAAATAATATCCTTACCAAGCAGCAGGATATACAAAGAGAGGCAGTGTGGGTTTTTAGCAATCAATATAAGGTTAAGGAGGGATGTAACATTAGTGAACAATTGGAATTAACCAATCACTTTCCTTGTATGGTGGACATAGAGGCTAACTCAGTGCTGACTTGACCGATCACATTAGAGGAGCTTTAGGGAGTTATGAAAGAAATGAGCAGGGACAAAAGTATTGGCTTGGATGGCTGGACAATTGAACTCTTTTTACATTTCATAGATCTTATGGGGGTAGATATTTTGGGTATGGTTGAAGAATCTAGACTTCTTGGCCATATTCTAGGCTCCATCAACGCTATCTTCGTTACTTCGATTCCTAAAAATACTAATCCTTCCTATTTTGCAGATTACATACCCATCTCCTTATATGCAATACTGTGTACAAGATGAATTCTAAAATCATTGCCAATTGAATTGAACAAACATTATCATCTCACATTTCATTGGAACAATTTGGACTCTTACACAATCGACAAATTCTGGACGTTGTCGATATCTCCTAAGAATGCATGGACAAAATCAAAACTAGCAAGTTGGAAACATACTTAAAGAAAATCAACTTGATCAAGGCATACAACAACGTTGATTATTAATTTCTTCGAATGATCTTGCACAAAATTGGTTTCGACCACAGGCTCATTGACTGGATCATGGCGTGCATCACCTCAACGAACCTGTCCATTCTCATCAATGATAAATGAACTATTTTCTTCAGGATCTCTAGGGGATTTCATTAAGGTTGTGCATTATCATCGTTACTATTCACAATATCCATTGATGGTTTGAGCAGAGGAATACAAGATACTAGAGAAAAGGGTTTAATTTCAGGTTGTAGGGTATCTAGACATACTTACATCTCACACCTCATGTTTGTAAATTATTTTCTCTTCATAAGGAAAATTAATATAATTGAATGGAGGGCCTTTCACCACATTCTATCTAGATTCGAGGCTTGTCATGAATAGAGAAAAATCTTTGTTGATTTCAAATAGCACGGAGGCAGAGACAATGGTGGAGATTGCCAACTTATTTGAGGTCAAATTCGTTTCACTAGTTGGAGGTTTCAGATAACTGGGATTTTTATTGAAGCCAAATAAGTATGATTTCCAGGACTGGGAGTGGCTTATCAAGAAGTTTAAGAAAAAATTAAACTTTTGGACACACAAGTGGTTTACGTTGAGTGGAAGAATGGTAATAATCAAAGAAGTTATGCAAGGTATTTCAGAATACTAGATGCACCTATTCAAAACATTGAAGGAAGTAATCAAAAGAATGGATTAAATTATTGCTAACTTCCTCTGGCTTGGTACTGGTACACAAAAGAAGATAGCTTAGGACAAAAGCGATGGGGGTTGAGGAATTAGAGCCACTGAAGGTTTAATTTCACTATGCTAGCCAAAAATATATGGAGATCCTTCCAAGGCCATGGCTTATGGAATTAGATTCTTTGAGGAAAATATCTAAAGAACCGGTCCCTAGAAGAATGGATAAATGCTAGTGCTCTTGAAAATACTGAAGCATCACAGATATGGCATAACATGATGAAGGCGAAATAATGGCTGGTGGGAACTTTGCGGTGGGAAGTTGGTAGGGTAGATAAGATTGAAGTTGGCCTCACTGCTATCAAAGGTATGGAAAATACCCACCTGCTCTCTACTCCCATCATATATTATTTTAATCATATGGGCATTTATATGCTTAATCAATTGGCTAGCCACTGTCGTCCTATACAAAATTCGTTTGGTTGCATGAATTCTAGGGACCTTGACCTCTTGTAGGCTTTTGTGTATGAATTAGGATCGATACATAGACCAAATCCAACATGCGGGTATAGTTTTGACATAAAAGGTTGGCACACTATCTTGGGGTGGTTCAAAACAACAATCCAAATTTTGGTAAAGGATTTATATTCCTACATAACAAAAAGATGTGAAATTCATGGCCACGTAGTATGGTTGCCACAAGCATGGCATTGGGATATTCCATTTAAACTAAAGTGCTTCATGTGGCTAGTTCTGCACACTACATCCTCACGTGAGAGAATCTTTCTAGAAAAGGTTTTCAGGGGACAAGCATTTGCTACATGTTTGGTGGTGCGATGGAAGAGGTGGTTCATCTTTTCCTCACATGCCCATTCACGATATCCATCTGGAAAGATGTTTTAAGCACACTACAAATCCAAGTAGAGGTGGACAACTCTTCCATTGACAATTTTCTTACAAAATGGATTGAGGGGCAACAAGATTTTAAGGCGCTCCCTTTCTACATTGTTTGGGGTATTTGGTGGAGCAGGACTGCAAATTTTTTGGATGAGATTTCTCCACAAGCGCGATATACAAGCTTAAAGATATTTGAATACTTTTAGGAGATTGGACCAGGGTCCCCAAAACCACAAAGGAGAATTTGCAGCTATAGGGAGATCAAATAGTCTAGGCTAGTTGGATTTTTTATGGTGCTTCAACAAAAGGCATATGCAGGTGTGGGGCACATATTGCTTTGGATCTTAGAATGTCCTATTACTTCAGTTGGTTGGGCGGTACAATATCTAATAGTAGATTTGAGTTGCTTGCTCTATGGGGTGTTATGAAATGTGCTTGCTGGATGGTTATTGAGGAGTTGGAGGTGTTTGGGGACTCTAAAATTATAGTTGAGTGGGCACATGGATTTTTCAACTCTGGGCTTCCCTCTTTATATCATTCGATGCAACAAATCTACGACTTGGTGGCATGTTTTAAGTACATTTCCTTCACACCCATATATAGAGAACAAAATATGGTGGCTGATCGATTATTCCAATGTGGATGCTCTGCCTTGCCGGGTGTTATCAACTACAAATCATTTGTTGATGGCAATCTTCCCAATGCTACAAGTTTTTATGTCTAATGCTGGGTATGTTGTTTTCTCCTCCTTTTCTCACTTGGAATCACTCCTCTTGGTCTCTTGGACACAGAGATGTTGTTTTTGCAAAATATCAATGAGGATCGGACTTGTTGGTGGACCACGAGTCCAATTATTGGGACTTATTTTGTTGTTCTTCTGAAAACCCAGTCAGAATTTTTTTGTGGCTTTTTTGGGTCGCAATACCTAATGTATGTGTACTCTGCTTTTTGTTATTTTTCCATGTTTATTTTGTAGTTTGTAATTGGAATGTTTTAGCTCTGAAGAGTGAGATTGTTTTGCTCACACTGGACTAACAATTCAAGTAGATCGATATATAATATACAACTATGAACTATATAACTACCTTTTATTTTCAATAAAAATAACTAGTTTTTTCTTGCGGAAAAATATATATTTTGATAATTATAATATTATGTTAAAATTTTTGGTTGAAAATATTTAATTATTTATGGAAAATAAGTATTAATATACTTATATTTATATTTATAAGTATTAGTTATTATTAATTAATTTTTCTGTTTATTTAAGACTTGGTTGATGTTTAGGTAGGATGGCATTGAAATTAATAAAAGGCATGACATGGAATATGATAATCACATCTAGGTTGTGTACATAATTATTACCACTTCAGTAATTTGAATGTTATTTTTTCACCTAAGCGAGCATTGCTTAATGCATTGAGTGTTATATAGATTATTTAAGATGATATGAAAAATTAATTAATTGCAATTAATTTTTTAAAAAAAT
>APFE031562807.1:171754-191558 GCA_000404065.3 Pinus taeda | reverse complement strand
TAATTAATAAATATTTTGGTTTTTTTTATTTTATTTTATTAAAATATGTTTTTAATTTATAAATAGATTAAGTATATTAAATTGAATAGGATTTAGTGCATTACAAAATCTATCAAATAGTGGCATTTTATACATAACACAATTCATATATATATATATGATATGATGATGATGATGATGGTGGTGGTGGTTAATATCTGTTGAGACCAAACTTTGGTTTATCGGACCTAATAAAACGAATTATTTAGTTTGATTTAAGATTTTATTCATATGCTCAAAAAGATTGGAGAGAAGTCTCCCGAGCTCACTATAGTTTTGACATTGTAAAAGGCTAGGAAGGTTAGTATTGCAACAAAGATTGTGAAACTGAGATTTAATGTGGTTGTACATGGGGCAATCTAAGAGGAAGTGATTTTCATCCTTGATGTTCATATTCCCAAAGAGATGGCAGGTCCTTTCCATCCATGTTGCGTTAGGAACTGCCCAATGACCCATTTCACTATGGAGCTCATGAGAGTTCATTTTATTCTTGGTTATATTAATTTTCTTCTTTGAGCTAGTTAAAATAGAGAGATACTTTTGACCTTCTAGGGTGGGGTTGATGACCTCCTTATAATATCTTAATTTTCTTTTAGCTCCTAAATCTTTCTCACACCACATTTTTTTTTGAACTTAGAAGTAACAATATCTTTAATGTTATTAATGTTTTACAATGCAACATTCTCGTCAATCTCCCATTGGTTTAAACGGGCCCTAGTGTCTTTATACCAACCTCATTTGAGCCTTAGGTGGGTTTGGCTAGAATTTAAAGCTAGCTTATTGAGTTTGTGTTTGTACAATAGAAGTCTAGTCATGGCTAGGCTCTTGATAGGGGAAAGACCCACTTCTATAAGGAGAATAGGATAGGGTGTATTTCTTTTAATTTTGAGGTTATACATTATAAAACATTTATTGATTTGCTCAATCTTTCTTCAGGATTCTCTAGAGATGTTGCAACCCCAAACCTCACAACCATATAAGATAGCATGAGTGACTAAATTTTCAAAGAGGAAATGATTTCTATCTCACATTACAAGGTTTTCCATTTTACAATTATTTTCAAGACCAAAATAGGCTTTCCACCCCCATTAATCCTTTTCTCAATGCTATAGTTGATAAGGGATTAGTATTTTAGCTAAAAAATAAAAGTGCTTAGAATTGATTCAAACTTAAATTAATGGATAGAGTTCATCTCCATATTTCCAATGCTGAAACGGTTTAAAAAACTGACATCGCATGCAAAATTTAGAGCTTCTGCAAGTTTGGTAAAAAATAAGCCCCGAGGCGCCAGCCCCCACCCCATGTGACCAAGCACCTGAACCAGGATCTAGGGGCTAACAATTAAGCGAGATTAGTATGCCACTAATAATTTTATCATTTAATTAATCCGTAATTAAGTTGGTAGAATTTATGTTGGAGCCACTAAATCGAGAATCACCACCAAACTTGGCGGACTTAACTAGCAGTTCTCCAGATTTAGAGGAGGTTTTTTAGGAAAAAATGTTTGAGCCATAACTTACTCAATTCTCAACCAAATTTCGAAACTGAATAGTCATTTTTGGCTAATTTGCATGTTGAGAATTTATTGGAGAAAATTTTAGAGGCAGAAGAGGTCATCTACATGTGTTTTAGTTCACTTGAATATTTTTTAAGCCAAGGACCACTAGGTGTTGGAGGCTATTACCAGAGCAACTAGTAACCAAATTGAGTAAAAAAATAGTCATTTATGATAGATTTTAATATTTTAAACTCATTGGAGTAGGTTTTAGAGGTAGAAGAGGTCATCTACATGTGTTTTGTTCACTTGAAGATTTTTTAAGCCTAGGGCCATTAGGTGTTGGAGGCCATTCCCAGAGAAGTTGGTAACCAAATTGAGTAAACAAATAGTCATTTCTAATAGATTTGAATGTTTTAAACTCATTGGAATAGGTACCAATAGCATTGGATGCATGTAACATCAATTTGAGCACTATTGAAGCTAATACAAAGGCCCACACTATGAAGCTGGACCAAGGAGATGTAGCCCAAGAGGGGTGAAATCCTTCAACAAAAATTTGTTATTGAGCTTTGTTATTTGTGCTTGCTGTGTTTTTATATGTTGCTGTTCAGCCATTTAAATTCATGCTTTTAATTTCATGCAAAACACTAAATTTCACTAAGTTAGATGAATTAACAATCACATGCTCATGGATAAACTCTCTATGGATAAGCAAACCAAAGCAATTTTTTTTTTTTTATATCTGGAAATGATACTAGCATAGAATTAACTAGCAATCAATTTCAGATCAAGTGGTATCAGAGCACAAGGTTGATTGCTTGATTTGAGTGAAGGGTTTGATAGTTGCAATTGTTGTTATGATTACAAGGTTGAAGTTGCAAAGAGGAGAAGGGAAGATACAGATAACTAGTCCTGAGATTAGGACAAGAAGGAAGAAGGTTGAGAAAGCGTCATCCTCACCCAAAGGACCACTCAAGGCAACACCTAAATCACCTCAAGTTCCATCTCCATTAGTTGAGATAGAAGAGACACATATTGCACAAGAGGCTGAAGTGATTGAAGAGGTACAATCAATACAAATTTTTGAGCCTGAATCCATAGCTATTATGTTTGGAGAAAGGGAGCATGAAGGTCCCTCTTTAGAAGAGGAGGAATTCAAGAAAGTTTTCTACACTTTTACTGAGATGGTTAAAGTCCTCTATGAAGAGAGGAACACTAGACTGGTTGGAGAGAGTTCTAAACCTCCACATGGAGAAGGAAGCTCAAAGAACAAAAAAGATGAAAATAAGGATTCCAAAGGGAGTGGTGGAAAGCCACCTCCTTCTCCACCATCCTCATCATCTTCACCATCTCACATGACATCATCTTCCACAACCACCACTGCCCATACTCATTCCAAAACCCTAAAAGGAAAAACTCTATTACTAAAATTGGACATAAAATTTGAACTTCCCATGTACAATGAAGAAGTGAATGCAGAAAAGTTAGACAATTCAATTCGGCAGTTAGAATTATACTACAGAATCCAGAGCCTTCAAGAGGACGACATAAATATCCAGTTGGCTTCACTGAGGACAGAAGCAGTTGCACTAGTTTGGTGGGAAGCAAGGACTCAAGAGGAAATGTGAATCCATGGTAAGATATCCATTTCTTGGGTTGAATTTGTTTCTGCAATTAAAATACAATTTTATCCTTTAGCCTATATGCAAAAAGCCATCATGAGTTGGCAAAATTTTAGGCAGATTAAAGGCCAAACAGTCCAAGATTATACACAGGAATTTAGGAAAAAGGCTTTGTTATTAGGGGTAAACTTGAATTCACAAGACACACTCTTGAAATATAATGGAGGTTTACATTCCTATTTGCAGCACACTATCCTTATGTTTAACCCAAGCAACTTAGATGAACTATGTGTGCAAGCCACACATCTTGAGGCAAGGGGAAAACAAAGCATAGAGGAGAAAAGTGAAAGTGAGGGTAAGGGAAAAGAGAAGGGAGGAAAATGGAAGGGAAAGAAGAATGCAAGTATAAAAAAAGAGAAGGAAAAACTCACATGCAAAAACTATTCAAAGACTAACCATGATGAAGATCATCGTTGGCAACTTCATCTAGAATTAAAACAAGATAGATTGAAAGCCAAAGAGAAGGGCAAAATTGTTGCTATAGCTGAAAAAGACTTAGGGTCAAATTCAAGAGATGAGACAAAAATTATAGCAATGGGTTTGAAATGTCAACGTGTTAAAAGTACTAGTTCCTCAAATAGTTACAACAACACTCCAAATGAAGACAAAATGGAAGAGTTTTTCACTGTCAAAGTAATCTCAAATCATACCAAGATTGATGCACTCTTTGATAGTGGATCACAAACAACCCTGATTTTAGAAGACTTAGTTAAAGAGCTTAAACTTGAAAACATACCACATCATAAACCATACCCTTTGGGTTGGATAGCTAAGGATGCAAATTTACAAGTTTCAAGGAAATGCATTTTTTGATTTTCTATTACTGCAAACTTTGTTGATGAAGTCGAGTTAGACATGGTTCCAATTGAAATTTCTGGAATTATCTTGGGAAGTCCACATTTTTATGACAGGAAAGCAGTGTTTCATCGCTATGAGCACAAATGTCATTTGCTTAAAGATGGGGTGAAGTATATTGTGAGAGTTCATCGTAAGAAACTGAACATTTCTTTAGTTAATGCAGGGCAAATGAAGAGGCTTGTGAATGCAAGTCATAACTTGATATTGTTGATGATCAAACAAAGAGATGTTTTGAATCATACTTTTCATAAAGATTCTTAATTATAATGAGTTGTTTCAGAATGATAACAGGTTGTCTTTGAAAGAAGGTGAAAAAAATTCGCAGCAACCAACATTGGTGTTGAGTGGTGTTGAAAACAAGGTGCTGGTGCAAGAAGTCGCAAAGGTCAAAGAGACGAGGAAAAAGCAGCTTGGCAAAAAAGGCATGGGTTTCACAAAGGTTCATTGCTGGTTCCAAAAGGCACATTACAATGGTGAAGAAACTTGGGTAAGAGTCGACTCAAGGACAAGGCAAAAGCAGCTAAAAATTGTCATAGAGACAAAGTGCAAGGTGAGAAAGGTTCCAAGTTTCCTTTGATTTTTGACCAAGGTAGGAACAAGATGTTTTCTACAAAATTAGGTTATTGTTTTGCAAATTCAGAAATATTGCAGCATGACAGTGTCAAAGACAACAATAGATGGTTGTCGAAATCAAGGAAAAATTTGGCTTTTTATGAAAAGCTCCAAATGATGAAATTAGGAAAATTTCAATGGATAAAGATTGGAAGGATGAGGGAACAGTCCCCTCATCAACATAGTCCGTGATCAAGAGAGCTTTTTTTTGGCATTATGATGCATGTGTTGTACTTGATGGAAACCCACTTGTAGTGGAACATCTCACTTGTTTATGGTAACTAGATGAATCTACAGGGGCGATATCAGATATGACAGAATGCATGGCAATTTAAAGGAATCATTTCAAAATTAATATGGCAATTACAATGCAACATGTCTATTCATAGGTAATAGGGCATTGGTACAGAAGAATAAGAAGATGGAACTAAGGTCTACTGATTAGAATAAAGAAGGTAAAGGAAAAGGCTAATGAAAAGAAAGTATACGCAGGTCCACTTAGTCAAAACAACGTATACATGCTGTTCCACAGAAAAAAAAGAGCATATATGTATACATGCTCCCACAGGAGGAAAAGAGCGTACATGTTGGAAAACCAAGGTTTTGGTCCGAGGTATTTGGTCCAAGGTATTTTGGTCCAAGGTATTGGTCCAAGGTATTTGGCCCAAGGTATTTGGTCCGAGGTATTGACCCTAGGGATTTGGTCCAAGGTATTTGGTCTGAGGTATTGACCCTAGGTATTTGTTCCAAGATATTAGTCCTAAGTGGTTTTGATCTGAGGTATTGACAAAGGATCAATGATGGATCAGGATCATAATGACCTATCATTATGTGATCTGACAATGGATGGGCTAGATCTGATTTCTAACACATGTTTTATTCTTTAAATATCATGATTTGGATTTTTCTGAAGTCTGAAAGTGCAACGAAGTTATGAAGTAAGTATTTGCAGATATATACATTAGTTCTCTTTGGTGAAGGTGCGTATACACATTGGTTCAGTTCTTCCAAGTAGCGTATGCAAAAGAAAATATTGACGTTCAAGGATGACTAATCTATCAAATTAGTGTTGTTGTTTTACTGTTGTCTGTCAATGAAGTCTTCTTAGATCTGAAAGTAAAATTGAATGCATAAAGAGTTTATGTCTCATTGATTGATTGATTGAGAAAGAAGGATGATCATTGTTGCCATCTGTTTAATAACTCTGTAGTATGACAATAGATCTTCAAAATGTCACTGATTGGTACAATTTGTGGTTCAGAGGTTTTATGATTCAATATGTTTAGAGGTATGTGTAGGTTGGGCTAAAGGAAGTAGCATATACACGCAGGTTCTCTTCATTAAAGAAGAACATACATTTTGACACATGCCTTTCGAGGTTACAGTTAGTTCTGGTTGTTGATGCAGCGTTCTGGGTTCAGATCTGTGTATTGGTTACAATGACCTATATGTTCTAGTTGATTGGTTGAATTTGATTAAGTTTGAATGAATGGTTGATTTAGTTGTGTTAGAGGTTCAATGACTATTTTATTTAGTTGTGTCAGAGGTTCAAAGGTTTCAATGATTGGTTGATGCAGATGTATTTGATGGTTGTATAGAAGTGGTGATTGATTTTGAGCTTCAATGTTACTAATGGGTCTAGTGTGAAAATTTGATGAAACGTGGCCTTCATATTGTAGTATTATGTACCAGGAGTATCCAGTGTGAAAATTTATGAAACATGGTCCCAGGAGGATATTAAGAGTTGGAGCCTTCAGAGAGGAAGTCGAAGCTCCCTGCCAGTAGTAGCTGGTGATTTGATCAGGGGGTTGGAGCTCCCTTCCAGTAGCAGTTGGAGAACAAGTGAAGGTCGTAGTATTATGTAGGTCGAAGCCTACATACTAGTAAACATATCGGCTAGTGCAAGAATTAGGGGGTTGTAGCTCCCTTCCAGTAGAAGCTGGATAACGAGAGAAGGTTGTAGCCTTCTGCAGGTGGGTTCCTGCGTAATGGTATGAGTATGCACTAGTGTAATATTGTAAACATATTTTCTTATTATTAAAAGAAGATAAATACAACAACAGCAGGTGGTTTTCACCCACATTGGGTTTCCACCTTAAATCTTGGTGTTCATATGTGTTGCTTATGTGTGATGATTTATTTTGTTATTATTGCACATGGTTACAATTTAATGTTTAATAAAGTACTCATGCATTGATTAAAGATCAACATATTATGAATTAACTGAATCATAAGTTCATTGGATATACGCTAGTTGCCTTGAGAACAATTGCGTGCACACACAAGTTCCCTTCACTGAAGTAGCGTGTACAAATTTGATTATGGAAATGAAAAAGTTATTGATTTGTAAATACTGATTCACCCCCCCTCTCAGTATTGTTTCCAACAATGGGTATCAAAGCAGGTCCTTTGGCTGAAGCTTGATTGCTTGAAGGAGATTCGTAGTAACAATGGGAAAGAAGAAAAAAAAGAAAGCACCTCAAAAGAAGAAGACATGTCAAAGGAGCTGTGACAACAGAAGAGATGATTGGCTTTTATGTGGAAGAAGCTCTTTAGATTTAGAAACACCTCAGAACGAAGAATAAAAGAAAAAGAACTATCAAATACAAATTTGTTGTCCTCTGGTGATACATTTCTTTGTTCATTTGAAGATACTGAAAGTGACAGCGAAACAACTAAATTTTCTCTTATGGGTGAAAGAGAAAGAAATCAAGTAGAGGTAGAATTTAAAAATCTCACAGACACAATTAGAGATCAACAATATTTATTGGACAAAAGGGAGTGTACCTACAAAGAAGAGATTACAAGGTTAAAAGCTCAGTTAGAGGAAGGAAACAAAGTAAGGAAACAGAATGAGGAAAAGGAAGATCAAAGTCAAAGGTTGCAGGATGAAGTGACATCATTGAGAAATGAAGTGAATGGAAAGGACACAACAATCAAGGAACTTATAGAAAGAACCAACTACTATGAAGGTCTTTAAGCTGTGGTCATTTCTCTAAAAGAAGATCTCAAAAATTCAAATAAGCAGAATGAAGAACTACTCCAAGCATTTGAAGAACAAGAAAATGAAGTTCTCGAATTAAGGCAACAAGTGGAAGAAGGAAGAAAAGTTGAATAAATCATGAAGAAGTAGTGTCTTGAAAAGGAAGAGAAATATCAAGTTGAGGTAAATATCCTAAAAGGTAAATTAGAAGAAAAGGATAAACTTTTACAATTTCAAGATAGTACTAAGATTTTGGATGATATTCTTAGTAGTCAAAGGTCTCCTGCCATCAAATTTAGTCTTGGTTTTCATGAAACTGTTAAAAGTGAATCTAGCTCACAAACTGAAGCAAGGAACTCCAATGAAAAATATGAAATGCTCAACAAGAAGCTAAGAGGTCAACCCCATCAACAACCAAGGAAAGAAAGTCTTCAAAGAAAGTGATTTACTCCTAACTATGGAAGTGATAATCGATTCTTTTCTCTAATGAACAATGTTGAATGTTTTATATGCCATAATTTTGGACATGTTGCAGCCAGATGCAGAAGTAGAATAATTCAAGCTAATAATTGTCACATAGAAAGGTCATCATCTTCCAGGTACTTTAAGGGATATTGTTTTTCTTGCAATATGTTTGGTCACAAAGCCATTAAATGTTATAGAGGCAATATGAAACATATAAGATGTTATGCTTGTAACAAGTTTGGGCATATAGAAAAAGAATGTAGGAGAAAATTTTGGCCAACATACCAAAACGAGAAAACATCATCACACTCCAAGGTATGGAAGAAGAAGGAAGTACAACCAGAAATATGTGACATAACTCAATATATAGATAGAACAAACTCAGGAGGAACTGAAAGTATGAAATTTCAGTGTTCTAATTATCATACGCAATTATCATGAAGACAAGTCACGTATATACGTGAGTTCGAAGATGCACAGTCGCATATATGTTGGTTTGATGAAGAAGCAGTGGGATAGACTCAGGAAAATGATCTAATATGGTTCAGACAATTTTCTCTCTTGATGATTGTTGAATACAATTTGTGGATGTTATTTAGAAGTGCTTTTGACCCTCATAAGTTGTTGATGACTTGATGTATAACTAGTGGATGATGATGCCTTGATGACCCTTACTAATATATGCAATGATCAGATCTGATAGTGAACAGGTGGCACAGGTTCAAGGGGAGAATATGTTATGCTTCTAATAATGCATTGATGGAATTATGTTTAGAAGTATTTTGTACATAACAATTCTTATCAATGGTGAGGATGCTTATATTGTTGAAATGTTGAAATGATACATCATGCTGTGCTGCAGTCATAAGTTGCCCATGATGAAATCTCAGATGATACTTATATTGCTTGAGCCACATAGTTATTATTCAAATGAAATTTATGGATGATTGTGGATGACTCTTTTTGATGATCCATATATGGTATGTTGCTTACATGATGATCTTCTTAAGGACAAGGAGAAGAACAAATCTTGATTACACAAATTCATTATTTGATGATGAGTCACTCATTTCTTTTATGCTACTGCCATCATGCCTTCAAAGATGCTTAAAGTTCATATGGTGCAGTTATGATGTAGGATTCCTATAGTTCTTGCCTCTCACATGGTTGAGGATTGTTGTTGTTGATGGTATCAAGAAAGCTTGAAAAATGACAATGACTTCATGGTTTGCTAGCTACATATTGCTATCTCTATGATGGATACATGGATATTTCAGTGGCATATTGATAAATATTGTTGGTTGGCCAAGAGAATGGTGTTATTACAGGTCTCATGAAGACATGGATATTCAGAGACATGGCTTACTTAGTCACATAATGATGATGACTTCTTACCTCATGATGATAGGTTGATACTCACATATGTTGATTATCGTGGTTGATGCTTATCAGATGTGAGATGTTTCCTAGTGATGATACATGGTTGATATATTGAGGGTTCTTGTGGAAAGATCATGCAGATTTTGATGATGATGTTATGATCATAGTGTTTTCACATACATATGATGTGAATGATTTTGTGTTACTATTTGGACATGGAAGGTTATGATAAGGCTCTTTCTACTAAGGAAACGAAGCAAGTTGATCTTGATGAGATCAATAGGATGATTTGATATCTATATGCAACATACTTTGTCACAAGTTGATGATATTACATTATCATATCTTGGGAACTAATGATGGACATATACAGGTTGTTGGCCTGGATGTTGCTGACAGATTCTTATGGTGCAGATCATACATGGTGTATGATAGTTGCTGATGATTATCATGGTCTTGTTTAGATATTTTTTCTCTGTTATAAATGTCATGTATATCATTCGATTGAGGGTCATATAAAGACCCATGATGTAATAATATGTCTCTATCTTTCGTAGTCTTGTAATGAGTCCTTCTTGGTAATATGATGTAATTTGTATCCCCACTATGCATGGGAAGGATGATGTAATAATTGCTATATTTCAGTCATGTATAAACAATTGGTATATCCCCACTTGGTTGGGTAGATGAATCAAAATTGGTATATCCCCACTTGGTTGGGTAGATGAGTCAAATTTGGTATATCCCCACTTTGTTGGGAAATTGATGTATGTATGAGTCATTGGTGATAGGAAGGTCATACTCACATAGTTGAGTTATAGAGTCATGTTATTGTTTTAGAAAATATGTTTTCAGACTCTACATGTGCTTAGGGGGAGCATGGATGATATAGTGCATCTCAGCATGTACAAAGGGGGAGTTTAATTAGAGAATTCAACATGTGCCTAGGGGGAGCATGATCAATGTTCATATTCATTTGTTCATATATGAAAGCCTTCACTTTGGTCAGCCATTTGCCCTTGATATCAAAAGGGGAGAATATCTTGGTCCGCCCTTTGCCCTTGATGTCAAAGGGGGAGAGTATTTTGGTGTTGGTTATTATCTCTAACAATTTCTACAGCTTGCAGTAAACAACACCAACATGCTTGCCATCAAGTCCAAAGAGGGAGATTGTTGGCATTATGATGCATGTGTTGTACTAGATGGAAACCCACTTGTAGCGGAACAACTCACTTGTATATGGTAACTAAATAAATCTACAAGAGAGATATCATATATGACAGAATGCATGGTAGTTCAAAGCAATTGTTTCAGAAGTAATTTGGCAAATTACAATGTAGCAGTTCTATTCAGAGGTAACAGGGCATTGGTACAGAAGAACAGGAAGATGGAAATAAGGTCTATTGGTCAGAATAAAGAAGGTAAAGGAAAAGGCTAATGAAAAGAAGTTTAAGAAATATACACAGGTCCACTTAGTCAAAACAGCGTATACATGCTGGTCCACAGAACAAAAAGAGTGTATATGTATACACACACTCCCACAGGAAGAAAAGAGCATACATGATGGAAAACCAAGGTTTTGCTCCAAGGTATTTGGTCCAAGGTATTTTGGTTCAAGGTATTGGTCCAAGGTATTTGGCTCGAGGTATTTGGTCCGAGGTATTGACCCTAGGTATTTGGTCTGAGGTATTGACCCTAGGTATTTGGTCCAAGGTATTAGTCCTAAGTGGTTTTGATCCGAGGTATTGACAAAGGATCTAAGTATATAAGGAGGAGAAGATCAAAGGGCTAAGTGTACAAGTAATGAATATCTTATGAAGTATTAGATCAAAAGAAAAAATGCATGTTATGGGTTTCTAATGCTTTGTTTGATCTAGACTAAATATGCACCTAAGCATTTGATGATGGATCAAGATCATAATGACTTATCATTATGTGATCTGATAATGGATGGGCTAGATCTGATTGCTAACACATGTTTTATTCTTTAAATATATTGATCTGGGTTTGTCTAAAGCTTGGAAATGTTGCAAAGTTATGAAGTAAGTATTTGCAGATCTGTACGTTGGTTCACTTTGGTGAAGGTGTGTATACACGCTGGTTTGGCTCTTCCAAGTAGTATGCAAAAGAAAAGCTTGATGTTCAAGGATGATTGATCTATTAGATTAGTGCTACTGTTTTACCGTTGTCTGTCAATGAAGTCTTCTTAGATCTGAAAGTAAAATTGAATGCATAAAGAGTTTCTATCTCATTGATTAATTTATTGAGAAAGAAGGATGATCATTGTTGCTATTTGTTTAAGAACTATGTAATATGATAGTAGATCTTCATAATGTCACTTCTTGGTACAGTTTCTGGTTCAGAGGTTTTATGTTTAGAGGTATACGCGAGTTGGGCTAAAGGAAGTAGCGTATACACATAGGTTCTCTTCATTAAAGAAGCGTATACATTCTTACACATGCCTTTTGAGGTTACAATTAGTTCTGGTTGTTGATGCAGTGTTCTGGGTTCAGATCTGTGTACTGGTTACAATGAACTATCTATTCTAGTTGATTGGTTGAATTTGATTAAGTTTGAATGAATGGTTGATTCAGTTGTGTCAAAGGTTCAATGATTATTTGATTTAGTTGTGTCAGAGGTTCAAAGGTTTCAGTGATTGATTGTTTCAGTTATATCAGAGATTGATGATTGGATTTCAGTGATTGGTTGATGCAGATGTCTTTGATGGTTGTATTGCAATGGTGATTGATTTTTAGCTTCAATGTTATTAATGGGTCCGGTGTGAAAATTTGATGAAACATGGCCTTCATATTGTAGTATTGTGTACCTAGAGTAACCAATGTGAAAATTTATGAAATGTGGTCCCTGAAGGATATTGAGGATTGGAGCCTTCAGAGAGGAAGTCAAAGCTTCTTGCCAATAGTAGATGGTGATTTGATCAGGGGGTTAGAGCTCCCTTCCAGTAGCAGTTGGAGAACAAGTGAAGGTTGTAGCCTTCTGTAGGTCGAAGTCTATGTATTAGTAAACATATTAGCTAGTACAAGAATTAGGGGGTTGTAGCTCCCTTCCAGTAGAAGCTAGAGAACAAGATAAAGTTGTAGCCTTCTGTAGGTGGGTGCCTACATACTGGTATGAGTCTGCACCAATACAATATTGTAAACACATTTTCTTATTATTAAAAGAAGATAGAGACGACAGCAGTAGGTGGTTTTCACCCACATTGGGTTTCCACCTTAAATATTGGTGTTCATATGTGTTGCTTATGTGTGATGATTTATTCTTTTATTAATGCACATGGTTATAGTTTAATGTTTAATAAAGTACTTATGCACTAATTAAAGATCAACATATGATGAATTAACTGAAACATAAGTTCATTGGATATATGTTGGTTTCCTTGAGAATAATTGCGTGCACACGCAAGTTCCCTTCACTGAAGTAGCATGTACAAATATGATTATGGAAATGAAAAAGTTATTGATTTGTAAATACTGATCCACCTCCCCTCTCAGTATTATTTCCAACACTTTTGGGGTCCAAAAGGCTTCTAGTGGGGAGGAATGATCAAGGATCAATATTTTAGCTAAAAAACTTAAATTGCTCAGAATGGCTTTAGACCTGAATTAATGGGTAGAGTTCATCTCCATCTTTCCAAGTTTGCAAATGGTTCGAAAAACTGACATCGTATGCAAAAGTTAGAGCTTCTGCAAGTTTGGTAAAAAAATAAGTCCTGAGGGGCTAGCCCCCACCCCATGTGACCAAACGCCTGAACCAGGAGCTAGGGGTCAACTGTTAAGCGGGATTAGTGTGCCACTAATCATTTTATCATTTAATTAATCCGTAATTAAGTTGGCGGAATCTAGAACTGCCACCAAACTTGGCAGACTTAAGTGGAAGTGCTCTAGATTTAGAGGTTTTCTAAGAAAAACTGTTTGAGCCATAAATTACTCAATTTTCAACCAAATTTAGAAAATGAATAGTTATTTTTGGCTAATTGGCATGCTATGAATTCATTGGAGTAAGTTTCATAGGTAGAAGAGGTCATATACATGTGTTTTTCTTCGCTTGAAGATTTTTGAAGCCTAGGGCCACTAGGTGTTGGAGGCCATTACTAGAGTAGCTGGTAACCAAATTGAGTATGAATGTTTTAAAATTATTGGAGCATGTTTCAGAGGCAGAAGAGGTCATCTATAGGTGTTTTTTTTCACTTGAATATTTTTTAAGCCTAGGGCCACCAAGTGTTGGAGGCCATTCCCAAAGCAACTGGTAACCAAATTGAGTAAACAAATAGTCATTTCTAATAGATTTGAATGTTTTAAACTCATTGGAATAGGTACCAAGAGCATTGGATGAATGTTACAAAAATTTGATCACTGTTGAAGCTAATAAAAAGGCCCACACTATGAAGCTAGACCAAGGAGATGTAGCCCAAGAGGGGTGAACTCCTTCAACAAAAAATTGTGTATTGAGCTATGTTATTTGTGCTTGCTGTGTTTTTATATGCTGCTATTCAACCATTTAAATTCATGCTTTTAAGTTCATGCAAAATACTAAATTTCACCAATTTAGATGAATTAACAATCACATGCTCATAGATAAACTCTCTATGGATAAGCAAACCAAAGCAAAGAGAATTTTGTATCTGGAAATGATACTAGCATAGCATTAACTAGCAATCAATTTCAGATCAATAGTTCAAGTTGAACTTGTGATGAATATCAATTCCTAGGTACTTGTAAGAAGACACTTCCTCCAAGTTACTATTGTCATACATAAAATTAGCGTAAGTGTCCTTCTTGGATTTGATAATCATAATTTTTGTTTTGTTAGTGTTAACATTCATACCCATGGTAGAGCAGAAATCCTTTGGAAGTCTAAGTTGCTTATCAAGATCAGATGGGCACCTTGCGAGAAGAACAATATCGTCAGCACAAAGAATAAGGATGATGACTATCCCATCTAAAATCGTGCCAACACAGCCTGCTTCCTCTAAACAACCTTCTAGCTTGTCGATGTAAATGCCAAATAGGGTAGGGAAGAGGGGGCAACCTTGTTTAACTCCGATATTACACTTAATATCTTTCGACCACCCCTCATTTCTCTTTAACTTGAAAATTACATTCTTGTATAACCTTATAGCGACAACTCTCAACTCAAAAGGAACCTTTAGCTCTTCTAATATATTCTATAGGTTGTTTCTAGGAACCATATCGAAAGTTTTTCTAAAGTCCACAAAGCAACAAAAGAGATTGGATTTATCATTGTGGCATTCCTCCATAATGATCCTATGCGTAACGAGGTGGTCCGTTGTTGAGTGTTGCCTTCTAAAACTCAACTCCTTTTCCAAAATAATACCATATAACTTGGATAAGAGAGGGCTGATCATATTTGTCTCATAATTAGAGAGGTTATTTATATCCCCGCTTTTAAAAGTAGGGATAATGAGGCTCTGAGTCCATGGTTTAGGGAACCCTTGCTTGACCGCTTGATTGAAAATCTTGTGGATGTGGGGGATGAGGACAGGACCTCTAATTTTTTAGATTTCCATCTGGTAACCTTCAATGTCCTTAGCATTCCCATTTTCCAGGTGTTTAACCCCAAAATCAATGTCTTCAAATGATAAAAATTCTTTAGTTTTGAGCAGGGTTTCAAAGTTATCCATGACATTTGGAGATTCATAAAGCTTTCTAAGATAGGAATTTCAGTCATGTAAATTTTTTTATTATTATCTTTAGTTTTCCTAGTTAGAATATGCCTCCAAAATTTCTTAGGAGCTACCTTAGAGAAGTGTAAGAGATTCTCTTGTCTTTTACGAATATACTACCTTTTTTTCCTTTTAGTTAGGGCTTTGTATATTTTTATCTTGCAATTTTAAGAGATTCATCAACAGCTTCCTTAATTGCTCTCCTCACACTTTTACAATCTTTGTCATACCATGGGTTGGTTTTGCTATTTATTTATTACTTGAAACTTCAATTGAGAACTTGTTAATAGAATATGAGAGGGTCGTAGTAAAATTATAATAGAGGTCTTCTATGTTGTCTATACTAGATAACGGAAGCAAATTAGTTTTTAATTCATTTAGAAAGAGATCGTTTTTATTTCTATCAAAAATTAAGTTCTTTGGCTATAAGGATTATCTTCTATGGGATCTCTATGTATGACAAAATTGAGAGTTATAAGTAAAGGCCTATGATCAGAGTCAGGCTCGTGGTTGTTTAAGATGTCAAAATTTATTATTTCGTTGTATAAAGGGAGAACGGAAATAACATAGCCTACCACGCTGCTACCAAGCCCATGGATGCAGGTCATCTGGCTAGAGTTGGGCCACTTCTCTAGACTATTGCAAATTATGAGATCTCGAGCACTACAGAGCTTGACTAGCTCTAACCCACACAAATTCTCCTCGAGGTCTTTAGAGCTCCTTTTGTACAAGCTAGCTAGAGTAAGGTCTTTGTCTAACCAAAGAGGATTAGGGTTGGAATGATTGTTTAGAAGAATAGCTTGGTTGCTCGAAGTTCGAGCATTAAAGTCACCCATTAAAAGGATATTACGTTCATTCCTTAGGCTAGAAATATCATTCTCTAAACCATTGTAAGGACTATTTCTATCTAGATTCTTTTTCTTATAGAAGTTAGAATTGATGGTGGAAAAATAACAAATTACTATGTAGGTCTTTTTATCATTAATGTCAGTAATCTTTATCCAACTATATTGGTTGTAAGGGTCGTTTTTATAAATCCTAGCATGGGGGAAGATGTTCTTCTTAAGGTAACAAGCTATACCCCCAATGCCTCAATGGGAGGATTTCTTGTTCTAGGTAGACCATAGTACAAACCCATCTATGTTAGGGACCTTAGATTCTTCGTGCTCCCAAGTTTCAACAAGCAATATAATATCAACATCATTCAATATCCAACTTAGCTTGGGGCCTTTATTCCATGGAAAGCTCCAACAATTCCAAGAAAGAATCTGAAGCATGTTGAATTGCTATTTATTACTATCTTTTTGGTTTCTATCTCGAATAACGACTTTTCTATTTCTGCTTATTACCCATTTTCCTTCCTTCCTAGCTTCTTTTACCTTTTGAACCTCCTTTCTTAATTTTGCTTGATTTTTTGGAATGAGATATTCATTTATAAATATTCTTGTTCCTTTTAGACTTGAGGTTTTACTAAGTATGTCATACTTATGGTCAGTAGAGCTCACTTTTATTCAGATCAACCTTCCTTTATTCTTAGTTAATTTCCCCAACCTTGTTGCTTCTGTGAGACAAGTTGTTTCAATTTGTAATCTATTATGTAATTTTGTCTGGGCTATGGCTAAAGTATCCTCATCTACCTCCTCTTTCAAACCGAATATTATAAGGTTCAAGGCCCTTTTGTTACGCTCATGGTCTAATTCTATCAATTTTTTCATTTCATTTTTAATTGATTTGATATCTAATTTATCTGCCACACTATTTAGGGTGAGGCAGCTATTAACTTTTTCTTCTAGTTCTTTAATCATGTCCTTCATTTTAAGACTCTCTAAAGTATCCACATCTCCTTGTTGGGATGTTTGGTTTGTATCTTGGTTTTGTTTTTTTGTAACCTGCAACCTAGTCTCCATTTCCTCCATTTTATTCTCCAATAGTTCTATTTTATTTTCTATTTGTTTGTGGATCATGTCTTCAAGAGATGTGAATTTATTTTCCAGCATTACTTCTAACTCTGTTTGTAACTTAACTTCTTTTTCTTCTCTACATTTCTCTAAAGACTCTATATACTCATAAAGGCTCTGTAGAGTAACTGTGCTAGGTCTACCTTTGGTAATCTTTGGTAGCTATGGTGAATTATTCATACTTGAAAATATATAAGTAGATGTGTATTAGAAAAAGATAAGGAATGTGTGCACTTGATATCAGCAAACCGGACTGCAGACTGCACATGCCCACCGCAGCCTACAAATCGGATTGGATCTAGAAAGATGAATGGCTGAGACCGCAAATATTGGAAAAGTATTTGGAAAAATTGTACCGCAGACCCGACACAAGATTTTTTATAAAACCAATTTTCGAATTGCAGAGATGATTGAACCATAGACTCAAATCGATGGCACTACAAACCCGAATCCTTGTTATTATTCGCAAAGATCTCGATGTCACGGATTGAAGCCCACTGATCCAATTTGTGAGATGGTGAAAGAATCTCAGGTCCAGAGACGAAAAGGAGATCACCGAGGATCTGTTTATATAAGAATAATCCAATCGTAGATTATAAAGCCATGCCTGAAGACTAATATTATCGAAACCGACTGATCCGATTCGTGAGATAAAGAAATAAATCTAGGTCTGGAGATGAAGACAGTAAAGCCCTAATCAAGACTCTGACCCTTGTATAATATCGCTAGCCATGAATTGAACAATATGCTCAGTCGATGCAAACCCTCATTCAATAATTCCTCGATGAAAACCCTCATTTCAGTTGATGAAAACCATATATATATATATAAGATATATATATATAAATATATATATATATATATAATTAATTAATAATTAAATAATAGACATTGTTTATCAACAAAAATTGTTGAAAAAAAAGCCCAAAATTCTTTCAATTAAACTCCCACTTTTATTTAAAAAATTAAACAACTCTTTTATTTTTTCTACTTTTAAAAAATATATTCTGAAATTTAACAAGAAGTCTTAACTAGAATAATTGAAAAGTGCATAAATGGGATCCATAACAGACACTGAAAATAAAAAAATTTCATTGGTTTCTATTTAAAGAAAATTCTTACTGAATTAAAAAAAAAAAAAAAATCTAAAATCTTAACAAAAAAAATAAAGAAAATTTTCACCATTCCCAATGTACTAAATATTTCATAAATGGAGATCCCTAATGATGTGTTGATATAAGAATACCACAAGAAGTTTTAATCAATAATTTCATTTTTTTTCATTGCAGTGGGAAGTGCTCTACAACCTAAATAGGAGAGATCTGTAGAGACATAATATAAGAAAGATAGTATACCAATGCTGAATTTATATTTATTTATATGTTATTTCTATCCTTTTTTTCAATATAAAGACTTCTTTAAATCATGGTGGGAAGTAGCTGATGATATTTATGTGAATATGAGTTATTTTCAGGGATTTTATTTTTGATTAAAAAATCACTACACAAATCTTTAAAAATCATGCATGAATAGTGGAACCATATCCATAAATTATGATATAAAATATGTGATGTAATTATCAACATGACATTATATTACGCAAAGCTACAATAAAACATTCAAATTATGGTCTAATCAAATGTTTGAAAAATAGATTTTTTTAATAATATTGAAAAAAATATATACAAGTTAAACATTATAAGTTGCATCAGTTAATGCTAAACGAATAATAGTCAACCACAAAATGGGTTGTTAGAGTCCTACCTTGGCAGAGGACTAATAATGAGAGTTGTCTTTAGTTCGACTTTTTGGACTTTCCAGTGCCGAAATCCAGTGGAAAAATTTGAGGTGAATTTCGGATTTTAGAAATTAGATTGGAAAAACCCACCGAAAAAACTTCCATAATGATTTTGTAAACATATTTAAAGTTAATTAATAATAAGCACATAAAAACTTAGTACTTATAATATAACAAAATTCTTCACTATACATATTCACCCCACTTTACCATGGATATTATTAACTTATAAATAGGTTTTGTTACAGTACCATGAACCAACACTGTGACTTATCACTACCACATGCCCAAAAACGATAACTCATTTCACAATCAAATATTTATAAGCATTTTAATTTAATTTAATTTAATAACAAAATTTTAATTAAATCTAAATAAAAAATGTTATACTATTGAGATACATCTAAACCTTTTATCTTCACTGCTACTAAAATATTCCATAAAGATTAAACCAAGATTTTAATAAAATAAAAAATGAGAATACTTTTATATGTAGAGAGGTGAAATTTATATAATACTAACCTATATTCATCTTAACTCCGGATCCACCATATGTCCAGAAAAATCAAGTCTCTTTTTATTTCAAAAGATACTTGCACATCAATATATTTGATTCCTCTTAACATTTAGTAAATCTAAAATTAGAATTTTGAAACATTTAATTTTTTAATTGACACTTTACTCATCATCACAAATAAAATGTCCACTGGAAAAATTGAATGTTTTAAAAATCTATAAACAATATTATTCCAAAACACTTAGGTTCATTATAACATTTCGAAACCCTACTTAACTCAATGATATTTTTTAATTTTAATTTTGTTAAT